>JAQZBX010018991.1:0-33964 GCA_029593785.1 Cabassous unicinctus
AAGAGCCAGCTGCCTGATGGATTAGAGAGCCCATAGAAGGATACCTAGGAAGGTTTCCCAGAAGAGGTGCCCAGAAATCCGGGTGGGTTTACAAGCAGAGTGAATGGCATGTGCATGGGCCCTGGAGGACACAGCCAGAAGGAGAAGTAATAATGATGTGTTGTTGCCTATGCCTCAAATTATGCAAACTGGGAAAAATTAGGTCATCTGGTAATGGTACTGGCATATGTAGATTCACTGGTTGGAAATCTTAAGCCCACTTAATGTTACTAAAGCAAATTTAGAGAATTTAGAAGGGGAAAAGGTATGGAACCCCAAATTGTGTAGCATTATTGTTCACTGTGTTGAAGGACCATAATATATACAATCTTCATGCACGTGTTGAGAAAATGGATTGACAGATAGATGGGGAGATAATGCCAAATGAATGTAGGGTTTCTGCTTGGGGGATATGGGAAAGTTTTTCCCACTATAAAAAGAAAGAAAGAAAGAAAGAAAGAAAGAAAGAAAGAAAGAAAGAAAGAAAGAAAGAAAGAAAGAAAGAAAGAAAGAAAGAAAGAAAGAAAGAAAGAAAGAAAGAAAGAAAGAAAGAATCTAAAGAGACAATGGCATCAAAGGCAAGGCAAAGCATGACTCTGGTCAAGATCTAACAAGGGAGCAAAGATCAAAAGGACAATATTGGACATATAAAGAATTGGAGTATAGACTGTAAGCTTTGTATTAAGGTTGTTTGTAAATCTTTGGAAATGAATGGAAATGGTGAGAGCACATCATGGTGTTTGTCACTAGCAGAGCTGTTATATGGATATAACAGTGGTTGAAGGGGAAAGCCTATGGAAACGGATATTACTGGAAGGAAAATTTTAAAATGTACCATGGGACTAGTGCAACCTTATGTGAAATGTGAATATGGGTGATATTGCATGTACTGAATGCCATTGATTGCATGCTTTGTGGTGCCTTATATTGTTGCTGTGGTCTTGGGGTTCACTATATTAATGCTCTAACTGCTTAGATAATGCAGAAGATTTAATGGGCAGATTATACAGTGGAAAGAGCATTAGGGTGGAGTGTAGGGTAAATGAAGCTGAAATGTCCTTTCCCTGGACCTGAGGCCTTGGAATCAAGATAAGTTCATCTGGCCAGCCACCTGACCCTCATAAACAGGGGGATTGGATGTAAGCATTGAAGAAACACATGATATAATTAAGCATTGTTAACTAGTGACCTTGTGTCCCACTGTTGTAACCTTATAAAAACTGACCATGTCTGTTAGGCAGTGGGGAGCAGGTTACAGAGTACCCCCATCTGGCCACCACTTGGTTCTATAAGTGATAAGTGCAGGGCATCCTCTCACCTGCTGCCACTGAGTTCTGTGTATGAGTAAGTAATAAAGGCATGATGGTCACTGGGCACCCCTGTTGTTTCTCTGGAATATTGAATTACTTGTTTGGGCTTCATCACCTGAGTTACAATGGACATAGATTTCAGGCTAGGGTCTCTACATGTGCCACAAAACCTGATGCAAGAGACCACATGGATGAATCTTGAGGACATTATGCTGGATGAAATAATTTAGGTACAAAAGGACACATATAGTATGACCTCAATGCTATGAACTAATTACCAAAAATAAACTCAGAGATAAACTCTAGAATATAGATTTGGCAGATGAGATTATTTGTGAATTCCAGAAAGAGATTATTTTTGTAAACTGGTCTGATCCTCTGGGTATGATAACCCTTTGATTGTATTAGATTCATCTGAGATGTCTGATTAAATTATGTCAAGATTAGGACATTGATTCAACCATGTCATTATGTGTGACACAGCATTGAGTCCCAGCCCCCTTGGTGCACTGATAAAACACTTCTGTGGAAGTAGATACACAAAGAAGAAGAACACAGAAGAGAGACAGCTCATTAAACATGGCAGAGTCCCCTGGAAGAGAGATGAGCCTGATAGTCTCCAGCTAAACTTGTGAAGAGAATAGAGCAGCTAAGCCCAGAAAGAAATGAGCCCTGGGGAGAGAGACAAGCCTTAGGCTAGCTTACAGCTGAGATCAGAAGAAGCTGGGCCCTCAGAGCCTTAACAACAAGAAGGAAGACTGAACCCTCACAGACATAACCTGCCACCTTGTTTCAACACATGGCAACAGAGTTTGGTAAGGAAGTCACCTTGATTGAACTCTTTAGGGCTTTGCAACTGTAAGCTTCTACCCCAAATAAATACCCTTTTTAAAGCCAACAGATTTCTGGTACTTTGCATCAGCACCCCTTTAGCTGACTAATACAATAGGTTACCAAGGGATAGATTGACTGGGGTAGAGAATAGGCAGCTAATGCTTAATTTGTACAGAATTTCTATTTAGATTATTGTAAAGGATTGGAAATGAAAAATAAGTAAAAACCAGTGGGAGGGGATGGAGTGTATGGGAGTCATCTGTACTTTCAATGTAACTGTTTTGTAATCTAAACCTTCCTTTAAAGAAAGTTTATTATGTAAAATTTTTAAGGTAAAAAATATAACACAAGATTAAAGAAGATAACTTCCTTAGACAGATTAAGCTTGTCTAATATGAATATTTTGTAATCACCATATTTGATACAGGATTTTTGGGAAATCAGCTTTTCCCCTGGAATCAGAACCAGACAAAGAAGCCTGCTTTTACCACTTCTATTCTATCTTGTACTGGAAAGGCAGTCAGGCAACAGGGCAATTGGAAAGAAATCAAAATGTCAGATATTTGTGGATGCTGCTATTCCATGAATGGAAAGCCAACCACAATCTAAAATATTATAATCAGTAAGTGAATGCAGCAACATCTCTAGGCATGAGCTCAATAAAAATTCAACATTATTGCTGTACACCAGCAACACACATCTAGAAAATAAAGGGCAATACCAGATGGGGGAAAATATCAACAAAAATTAACCAATAAAGAATTAATTTATAAAATATCTAAACTCAGTAAGAAAATCACAAATGACCCAACAGAAAATGAAGAGAGTATATGAAGAAAAAGAAACATGCAGGGGCTAATAAATATTTGGAAAACTGACCTGTAGCAGGACTGCAAGGTCGAGGGTCTGGGGAGGTTGGGATTCCAGGACCAGAGGGAAGAGACAGTGGGTGAGGATCTCTGGTGCCCTAAGGCAGGTGGCAGAGCCTCTCACCTTAACCCTCCTTCCAGGGCACAGCCAACCCACAGGACTCCCTCTCCCACCCCCAGGCTAGGAAAGATTCTGATTGCCCCATTCTTAAGTCCTGCATGTGACAACACTTGGGGGATATTTCTACCCTTCCAAGAATCCTTTGAGATTGCTTAAATAAATTGTGCAAGGAATGCATTCGGAACATGTTCAATAGTGAAGCAGATACACAGAGTATTTTCTGTTTGAATACCGGGTTTGGGGATTCATGGTACAATAGGCTGAAACAATGGGGGATTGTATTGTACTTGACATAATTGGAGAAGAGGACTTCCTGCATGATCACATCAGCAGAGCATGTGCCCTATCTGCCTGGGATCCAGCATGAGCATTTTCCATTTGAGGTAAACTGATAACAGTATCTCCCTCTGCCCTGTGGGTCACTGTGTCCTGAAGCAATTCATAGAAAGGAATTGCAAAAGCTGGAAAGCTATCAATGGTAACAGTGCTGGAAATGGGAAGAATAGATAGGTAGAATTTTGACTGAGTGCATGTTTTAAAAGAACCAGAGAAAAACCTCACCAAGAGTCCACAAACAGAATACCTAAAGTTTTATTTCAGGGAAATGAGCACTTTGAAATGTGTGGAAACAATCTGCTTCCTGCTTCCATTTCCCCCCTCAATCAGAATCCCAATTCTGTAACTTCCATAGACATGAACATTTGTTTCTCAGAATTGCGGAGTTTAGTTTCATAACACAATATTCTTTCAAATTTACCTAAGAGAGTGAATAAAAGAAGATAAACAGGAGGCAAATAGGAGACTGGCATTTTTACTATTAGCTTTTTTGGATACTGGGAAAAATGACAAGAAATCAATAGAATGAAATCTTGGATATCTGAATGCCTATGTGCTTCAGAGGACTATACACAATTCAAACTTTTATTAAGGAATGTAACTGCTTCAGGCAATGTACAGCATCTGGGAATAGAAAGGTGGGAAAACAGGTATTATTCTTGCCTTAGGGAAGCAGAGGGAGATTGTAAACCAGTGAGCACACCAGTATGTCTACAATGGAGAATTGTGACAAGTCATATCAGGGGATACCAGGTTGCATGCTCATAGATGAACTTCTGAAGGGCTAATATTTAAGCATAGCTTTAAAGCAGATGTTTCTAACTTTTTTGGTTCAATAGACCCCTTTGCCAGCCAGGTGAAAACCACAGACTCTTTCTCAGAATTTAACAACAGATAGTTTTATGACACTCAACATCAGTATGTCTTTAAATTAAAATTTTCAATTCAAGCTCATGGGTCCCCTGAAATCTTTACAGAACTCTGGTTAAGAATCCCTACTTTAAAGCCTGAGAAGCAACCAGCACCCAGAAGAAGAAAGATGAAAACAGTGTTTTATTCATGTTGATTAACCCAAAATAAACTCTGAGGCAAGATATGGGAAGATCTGGAAGGGAATAAATATTCCTGTGACACTGTGACTGAAGACAAGAGCATTCTGTGAGGAGGCTCTGTCACTGCTGTGGTCCCCTCAGCACCCATTCTCACCTCAGTTAAGCCACTTGACTAACACTGAACTTTGGGCTAGTTAATAACCAGCCTTCCAGCCCTAGAGCATGATCTCCCCTAATGATGAGCCCAAACCTACATCTCTCATGCATCTCACACAAAACCTGTGGCTGGTCCCACATAATAAGCTCACCAACCCCAGAATTCCATGACACCAATTCTTTTCACTGTTTTCAGGCATTTGTTTTAAAATAACCAATTCTTGACTCCCAGCACCAATCTCTAAACTCCACCCATGGGTGACAATAAAAGCACAAGCACAGGTGTTCCTATACCTGATCTAAATTTAAGATTCAACTTAACCTATTCAGAATAAGTAGCACGGTGAACAAGGTAAGTTGGCCACAACCATGGGGACATAAGGCCTTTTGTCTGCTCTTGCCTGATGACCTGGATCTCCCAAATACCTAACACTCTCTGGGAAAGGCCCACGGTTTGCTCAGGTCTATGGGCAGTGCTTTGTGCTGCTGCCTGTGTCCTCTGCTGGATATTGCCTCTGCTTCCCAGGCCTAAATGGTGGTCCTGTAGATTTGAATCTTCCCAGGAACCACGAACAGACAGCCCTCTAAGATGAGAGGGGAAACCCTGTGGTTTCTAGTGATACCCTAAATGGGAATGAATGATATTGGGTGACACTGACTCTGAACAAGTGACATTGGCTACACAACCAGGGCCTTGTGGCAATTCTGATGGTAATAGCCCAGAAACTTAATAGTTGCTTAATAGTACCTCATTAAAGATATGGGTGGGAAATGATGTATGAAGAAAAGTTCAACATAATAGTTATAAGGAAAATGCAAATTAGAACAAAAATGAGAAGACACTACACACATATGAGACTAGTTTTTTAAAAGAGAATAAGTGACAGGAATGGAGAAAATTGCTCACATTAATGCAAAACAAAACATTGCAGACAGATTGGAAGACAGAGTCAGTTTCTTATAAATTTACCAAATGACCTTGTAACCCCACTTCTACCTATTTACTCAAGAGAATTGAAATTATTTTCTGTACACAATTATTGTATATCCTGTAAATCCTGTACACAAATATTGAAGCAGCTTTGCTCTTGGTCACCAAAAACTGGAGAAAATAAAAATGTTCATCAACAGTTGGTAAAAAGAGACAAGGAGAAAGTATAGTTGAGTAATATAGAGGCCTGAGTTTCCCCTCCCATTGCAGGGGGATAAAGAAGAGGTAATTAAATAGTAATATAAAAACTTCAAAGCCCTCTATTTACATAAAAAGGGAGAGAGACACACTCATCCACAGCTTGCCTAACAACCAAGGATGATGGCCAAGAACAAACAATTCATGTGGCCTGATTTTTACTTAAAAAGATGAGAAGATGCAATGGGAGAGCACTTCTCTGAGCTTTCAGATAGACTAGACCCAGTCTTCATCCCCAGGGAGGACACCTTTGACACACTTATTGAACATTTTTTAACAGGGAAACCTCTCCCCTCAACTTACCAGGAAGCCTTGCTCGACAAAGGCCCCTACTCTCAGCAAAGCTAGGGACCATGTGGAGCTATTGGCAGTACCTGGGGGTTCTCAGAGCAGTCACAGATGATGGCTTATCAGACCAATGTAGCCACCCTAAGTGGGATCACACAGCCCCTTTCCTGGTGGACCCTTATGACTCCTCCTTCTGCATACCAAAGGCCAAGACCCCACAACCCTGGGAATTGGGCCCAATGGGACAACTTTATCAAACAATGACACTTACTATTGGCCTCTTTTGCTCTTACTTTGCCCATTTTGGGATGCCTGAGCCACTATATAGAAATCTGACCAGACTGCTGGTGGGGCCAAAGGCAGGTGCCTAGTTCATTGTCTCAAGGGAGACCAGCGTTCCAGTCATCCCTTCTAAGACACCAGACCAGTGAGTGAAGCCACCAGGGCTTATGAAACCTGACCTGACACCACCTGAATTCCATCATGTATCCCCATTGGATACTACATGGGGCAGAAGAATCACCTAAGTGACCAAATAGTATAATGGGGAAGATGGATAATTGTACACATCCAATGTTACAAATAATACAAATGTATAAAAAAGACATGTAGTTAGTATAATAGCTTATTAATTTGTCCATTATACATTTGTTCTCTTGAAACATTGAGATTTGGAAGAAGACTGAGGTCCATGCTCCTATATAGATCAATATGTATGTATAGATACCATATATACATATATATTAATTATTTAGAACATTTCAAAAAGTTTGCACATGAGAAAATGTTTGCCAGTGGTCATCCCATAGAAATTACAATGGGGATGTGTAGCAGTTTGGCAGTGTGATATAGTTCTGAGTTCCAAAAATATATATTGGATTATGCTTTTAAACAGGTATGTTCATCTGGGCATGATTGTTATGATTAGGGCTTTATTGGGCCACATCAGTAAGACATTGAGCACAACTGCTTGGTGGGGGGAGATCAAATATAAAAGACATGGCAAAGGACAGAGTTGGAGTTTTGAGTTGGAGTTCTGATGCTGAGTTTTAATGCTGGAACCCTGGGGAAGTAAGCACACAGAGGAGCTTTGTCCTGAGGAAGGAGAGAAGGCCTCAGGAAAGGAGATGAGCTGTTTACCTGACAGTTCACCGATGGCCTCGTGGAGAGAGGCAAAGCCTAGAAAGCCACATAGTCTACAACTGACCTTGTGGAGGGAACACAGCAGCTGAGCCCAGAGAGAAATGGAGCCCCAAAAAGAGGAAACAAAGAAGCCTGAACTCTAGGCAGACACTGGCAGCCATCTTACTCCAATATGTGGCAACAGACCTTGGTGAAGGAAGTAAATTATACTTTATGGCCTGGTAACTATAAGATTCTACCACAAATAAATACCCTTTATAAAAACCAACGAATTTCTGGTATTTTGCATTAGCACCCCTTTTTTTGACTTATACAGAATTTGGTACCAATGAGTGGGAAAATGTTTTTGCAATTGCCAAAAAGCTGGAATGGTTTTATAAATGGGTAAGGGATATTTTTTGAGGAATTGTGAGATGCTTGCTAGAAAAGACCAACAGTGCTTTGAAGAGATTGTTGATAGTAATATGAAATCTAGAGAGACTTTTTATGATGCCTTAGAAGTAAATGATGAAACTATTATTGGAAACTGGAGGAAAGATGATCCATGTTTTAAAGTTGCAGAGAACTTAGCAAAATTAACTCCTGGTTTTTTATGGAAGGTAGAATTTGAAAATGGTGAGCCAAGGAATTTAGCTGAAGAACTTTTCAAAGTAAACTCAGAGAATGTGGCCTGGCTTTTCATTGGAGCTTATAGCAAAATGCTAGATGACTGGGATAAGCTGAGGACTGAACTTTTGGGCACAAGAAAACAGAAACTGATTCTGGAACTTCCAAGTCTCTGGAAATCAAGCTCCCAGACAATAGTGCTGTATTTGAGGGCTTAACTAAACTTGTAGTTTGTAAAATCAGGATTGAAGATGCAGTTATCCCAGAAAGACTTTTGGAAAGTCTTACTGCCTGATGGCTTGGACCCCTGCTTCTTGCATGCTAAACCAACAAAGTTTTGGAGAATGCTGTAAAAACAAAACCACTGTCAGCTTGAATTAAAGGGGACATGGAAAGGTGAGATTGAAGGAAAAACAGCATTTGAGGAAAATCATGGAAGCTGAGATCTGGAATTAAGACCTCACCTTGGGCCAAGAGAGGAACACCACCCATGTGTACAGAGAGGGTGAGCTTGCCCAGGCAGTTGAAGAGGGTAGATACTCCCACTTGATATTCTGGGAGAGTTTTGCCACCCCAGGGTGCAGAGAAGGTGGATCACATTCCTCAAGGATTAGGGTGTTTAACGTCAGCACCCCATATGTCTGAGAGGGGTGCATGGGTCCCCCATTGATTAAGGAAAGCCAGATGGTGAACTCATTGCTCTGAGAGTATTGAGCCTGTATGCCAAAATTTAGGGAAGGTCAAGTGGTCAACTCATTGCTCTGAGATGTTTGAGCCAGTATGCCAAAGGTAAGGGGGAATGTTGTCTTCACCTCACTGTACTGGGGGGCTATGACTCTAACCAAAAGATTGAGTAAGGTGTGGCAATCACCCCAACACTTTCAGGGAGATGTATGGAGCATGGTTGACACACAGGTGCTTGGTGAGGGTGGAACCAATACAGTAGCATTTGGGCAAGCCTGTGGAAATGGTGGGTTCCCATGTAGTCCCAAGGAGAAGAAACCACCATCTTAAGAGTGAATCTCAGACTTTGAAAGTGAATGGAGGATGCCCTGAAGGTTTACTGAACTGTAGAGAACCAATGACTCATGTTTCCCTCCCAATTTCATCATTAGATAATTAAAATGTTTATTCTTTGACTGTCCATTTGTGTATTGGAAGCAGTTAAATTGTTTTGTAAGTTTCAGAGTTCTACAGCTGATGGGAATTTACCTCAAGATGAACTGCATTTCTTTAAGGTGATTATGATATGATTTTGCACTTGCATTGTTACTGAGTTAAGGTTTTTTGAATATTGTAATGTATTTTTGGAATTCAGAGGATGGAGTGAAGTAGTTTGGCAGTTTGATAAAGTTAATAATTCCAAAAATAGATATTGGATTATGCTTCTAACCTGGTCTGTTCATCTGGGCATCATTAAGTTAAGATTAGGGCTTTGATTGGGACAATGTTTGTAAGGCACTGAACCCCACCCCTTGGTGGGTGGGGAATCAAATACAAAAGACATGGTCAAGGACATAGTTGGAGTTTTGAGTTGGAGTTCTGATGCTAAGTTTAATGCTGGAGCCCAGGGAAGTAAGCACACAGAGAACTTGGTCATGAGGAAGGAGAGAATGCCTCAATAAAAGAGATGACATGTTCACCTGACAGTTCACAGCTGGACTTGTGGAGAGAGGTAAAGCTTAGAGAACCTCATAGTCTACAGCTGACCTTGTGGAGAGAACACAGCAGCTGAGCCCATAGAGAAAGGAGCCCTGGGAAGAGAGGAACCAAAGAAGCCTGAACTCTAGGCAGACATCAGCAATGTGATCTTGCTCCAATAGGTGGCAATAGAATTTGGTGAGGGAAGCAAACTATACTTTATTGCCTGATAACTGTAAACTTCTACTGCAAATAACTACCCTTTATAAAAACCAACCAGTTTCTGGTATTTTGCTTCAGCACACCATTGGTTGACTAATACAGGAGGTCATAGATCAGGAGTGAATTTTAATTTTGACTTTATACACTTTTCAAATCACTACCCTGACTAAGACTGTTCATTTGTCTTCCAATCCATATTCTTTGAAGACACCTAAAGTGTCTCTTCATATTTTTGGTTTCATTAACTGCTAGGTATTTTTATAGAAAATTTTCTAGAATGGGGACTCTTTCTTCTCAGTTGTGGGAAAGTATTATCTGAGCAAGTTTTCTGATCAGATAATCTGCCAGCCAGTTTTGGTTTGATTTTTATTTTTGTTTTTGTGGATCCTTTCATGATGTTTATCTCATTCCCTACTTCAGCAAGTAATTAAATTTGGGACACTAGTGACAGAGTATACATTACTAGATAAATATTATATTCATTAGATCACTTAAACAGTATGAGAATCAACAAATAGCAATCATTTTAAAGGTTCCATTTAAGAAAATTGAAATTTCTCCACTAAGCCATCCAGCTATCCTTAATGGTATTAAAAACAATGCCACCCAAATACGAATTGCCTTAAAATTTACTTATGATTTACAAAAAAATAAGTGTACATCAGTGATGTTTGTGAATTTGGAAGTTTGCTGTATATGGGAAACTTAATTTTGACAAATTTATTTTCAGCAAATTGCTTGTAGACAGTGTGCTGTGCTCAGTAATTGTGACGAAGCTGACATTGTAGAGGAGACAATTCTGTAGCTGCAAAGACACAACACTCTTCCCTATAGAATCCAATGTTTAGGATGACTGGTTCACTTATACTTAGAATTACATTCACACATTCACATTCTCCAAAAATTTGAAATAAATTAATATAAAGCTAGCAATATGCCGGATTTCATTTCTCTGTTTCCACAAAAGGTTCATTTAGTTTCCTAATACCTTCGGGTGCAAGGGACCCTACTTATGGTTGTATTCCACTCAATTTAAGTAGAGTTTAATGTGATATTTTCCTTGTATCAATTTTTCCCCTGGAAAGTTGTTTCCACACACCACAAAACCCATATTTAACTGTCTAAGAGGAGTAGATTAATGAAAAGATCCCTTTCATGGGCCTAGTTTTGCCTCAGATTGAGCACTTGGACTTGGGGATAATTATTGAAATTCTCTGTGCTTCTTCACCTGACAAGGAAGGAAAAGATGAGCCACTGGCTTTAAAGTTCCTAGCTAAAAAAAGATATATCCTTTTTAAACTATTGAAATCCACTATGTAAAACTGATTAAAGCAGAGAATCTTTGATTTGATGCACGTGCAAACCCTGGACCTCCAGCCTCCATAGCAACCTCTATGTTGGCTGTACTCTGGAGAATGTTCTCTGATGCCCACTGGATTTTCTCCCTGTGTCACATTTTATCATTTTTCATACCATGCATTTATGTAAGCACAGCAGTTTCAAACAAAATGAGTCACAGAAATACATTTACTGCTCCCATTTTATCTAAAATCATCCTACCGTGATCTTATAGCAGAAACATATTTTCAAAATTTAACAAAAGTTCTCCAGTCTTATTTTGTTTATAAATGCTTTCCTCTGTATGCTTATATGTGTGTGCATTTGTGCATGTTTGTGTGTGACAGTAAAATTCATTGGATGAAAAGCAGAGACCAGACTCCACTGAGTTCAGAAACACCTCTAATGATGAGGCTCCATTTAGGCCTGACCAGAGATTTATAGCCCCTGAAAATCCTTTTCATTTCACATCAGTGCTTGGTATACATGGCCAAAAATAAATACATAAAATTGTACAGGAGACATTCTGCCTGGGAGAGGAAATGTAATCCTGGAAAAAGGACAGGCCCCCCCAAGTTCAGACACAGCATTCAAGTAGGTCCTCTGTGCTTGGACCTATATTGGGTTAGGTTCTGAGTTCCTGGGTGGAGAAATAGCCATCTTTTATGAGGCATTAAGCTATGGGTCATTAGGTAAATGCAAAATCAGGCCACAATGGGATGTCACTACACACCTATTAGAATAGATAAAATAATGAATTTTGAGAATACCAAATGCCTTAGAAGATGCCCAGACTGGATCCCTCCTACATTGTTGATGGGAATGTAAACTGGGACATCCACTCTGAAAGATAGTATCTTAAAAACTAAACACCCCCTCCAAAAAAAAACTATAGTACAGATGCACCTACCATAAGGTACAATTGCCCTCCTAGTTATTTATGCCAGAAATCAAAACTTATGTTGACATAAAAACATGAATATTCATACTAGTTTCATTGGTAATAACCCCCAAATGGAAACAACCTAAACATACTTTAATAGTTATGCTTTTAAAGAAGTGGTGGTCCTTCCTTATCATGAAACACCAGGCAGCAGAAAAGACATAAGCTATTGATATACACAACACTATGGATGGATCACAAGATGCTACACCAAACAAAAAAGCCAACCATAAAAGTCACATATTGGATGATTCCATTGATGTAACATTCTTTAAGTGACAAAATTACATATATGGAAAAGAAATTAGTGTTTTCCAGGTATTAGGAATGATGAAGGAGGGGCTGGGGATTGAGGGAAGTGGGTATGATGTAAGGCCTGAAGATTTCTGTACCTTGTAGACATAGTGCTGAGACAAAATGACACTTGTGAAAAAAATGGAAAAGAAAAAATTACTGTGCACACATTGTACCAATTTCAATTTCCTGGTTTTGATATTGTAGTGAACTCATGTCAGAACTTACTATTAGTGGAAACTGGGTAAAGGGTATATGGGCCATCTGTGTATACTATCTTTGCAAACTCCTGTGAATCTATAATTGTTTAATAAGAAAAATCAAAACCAATAAATTGCATTGCAATATACTGCAATGAAATGACATCAAAATGAAAATACTATATATAACATCAAAAATATAAAATAAATACATCTATGAATCTGAAAGATGAACAAGGTAAGTATACTGATCACTTTTTTAAAAACCTTTTTAAAATAAAGGAAAAGTAAATAAATGGAGAGGTAGACTGTGTAAATGGACCCAGAAACACAGTATTGGTAAGGTCTCATTTCTACCCAAATCAATTTGTAGATTCAATACAATCCCAAGTACAATCCCAGCAGGATTTTCTGAAACTAAGGAGCAGGTTTTTAAATTCCTACAGAAATGAAAATATCTTAGAATAGCCAAAAAAAAAAAAATCTTTGAAATTAATGAATAGATCTAGAAGACCTAAACCCCCTGTTATCAAGACATAATTTAAAGCTCCAATACTCAAGACCATGGCAAGCTTTGGCAAGTACATAGCCAAGTCAGTCTGTGAAACACAATACAGAGACTAGAAATAACCTCATACATAGCAGATATGCTATGACAATTCAGTGGAGAAAATAGGGGCTTTCCAATAAATAGTGTTCAATCACATACTGATAACCGACTGGAATGTGAAAAGTAAAACTCTAAAAGTTCCATAAGAAAACTTATGAAAAATCTTTGTTTTTGACTTAGGCAAAAATTTCTTAGATATGGCACCAAAACCACAAATAAATCATCAAAATGTAGAACTTCTGTTATTCAAAACACACCATTAAGAGAATTAGAATCTAAGCCACAGACACAGAGATGTTTTGAAAATCATATATCTATTAAATGAAATGTGCCCAAAATACAGTAGGAGCTCACAGACCTCAAAAAAAGTGCATAAAATATTCAAACACTTTAACTAAAGACAATGTATTGATGTCAAATAAGCATTTAAAAAAGATGCACAAAACCATTAGTCTTTAGGAAAATGCAAATTAAAATCACAATACATCAACTTGAATAGCTAAAATTTAAGAAGATTGAACATAGCAAGTGTTGGCCAGGATGTGAAGGAAATAGAAGCCTTAGACAATGCTGGTGGCAATGTAAAATGGTACAATTTCTTTGAGAAAAAATTGCAGTTTCTTACAAAACTAAACTCTGTTTATAAGGTCCAATCACAGACAGAGAGACAGTTACCTATGGGTCTGGTCAGCAGGAACCACAGATTTTCTGTCACCTCATGGAAAGTCAAGCACAGCCCCCAAAGGGAGCCAAATGAGAGCCCAAGCTGGAAACTAAAACTCAAAATTAAACAGAGATAACAACCATACATAAAGATTTTGTTCAAGAAGACAAGCAGAAAGGGGCAGACTATTGGTAAGAGTAATATGGGATGTGCCCTTATCACCCCAGAAAAAAAGGAGAGAAGTAATTGACAAGTAACAGTAGAGACTCAGAGCCCCTCCTCTATTTAAATTTGAAAAGGAGGAAGATAAGCCTGTCCAGAGTTGGCTGGTAGCCAAGGAAGATACCAGCTGGCAAACAATCTATAAGGTCAGATTTTTACTTAAAATAATGGAGATGATGCAATGGGGGGAGCATTTCTTTGACCATTCAGATAGAAGATACCAGATTCAATCCTCAGCCCTAGGGAGACCCCTTTGACACAGAGTCATGGAACATTTTTTTACTGGGAAACCTCTTTCTGCAAGTTACCAGGCAGCCTTCCTCCATCAAGTCTCTTACTCACAACAAGGCTTGGGTTATGTGAGCTATTGGCAGGACATGAGAGGGTCTCACATCAGTACAAATCAGGCCCAGGAACCCACCCTACAGGTACTCACACATTCCCTTCCCTCGTGGGCCCTTACTTCCTCTTCCTGCATATCCAATGCCCAGTCCCCTGCCCCCTGGGAATTGGATAAGAATTGAAACAATTCTTGATACCATAATATCTTGCCTGGAATACACACAAAACCAGACAATCACACATATAAAATCATGGCTGGTTTCCATTTGTCTTTCCTTCTGAGCTGAGGCTCAGTAGTCTCCTTTTGGCAAATGGAGTTGTCAGCCCTTTGCAGTGGCCATTGGCTGGGCATATTGTGGACTGCTCCTGGCTGTCCTCTTTCCCAGGCCTCCCCAGCACTTTCTTAGACAGGGTCATATCCCAAAGCAGAGCTATATGGAAGGGCAGTCATGTTCTAAATCTCATCCCCACATATGTCACCACCACCATGGACACTTTGCCTAAAATATGAATTGAATAACAACTCTGAAACTTTCAGGCCTTTAGTAGGTCTTTATAAGAATGTAAAATTGAGGCCCTTGCAGGCTTCCATATATGGTCAATAGATTTTCTGCAGATATGCTAAGACAATGCATTGGAGAAAGCATGAGCTTTTTCAACAATAAGTGTTCAATCCATCACATATTGATATTCATTCCAGCCAACATCATGCTGGTGAGAACAGACTCACCCCTAAGATCAATTGGGACACTCTATACCAGGGGTTCATAACATTTTTGTTCCATGTTCTCCCTTTCAGAATGTAGCAGCAGACATTTTTATACACTCAACATAGTCATGTAATTAAATTAAACTTTAGGTTTATTCAAAATTTATTCAAGCTCACAAACAACCTGAAATCTTTCCATGGATCCCTTGGGGATGCATGGACTTCTGATTAAGAACCCCTGACCTAGACAGAGAAAGAGGGTTGCCTGTAAGTCTAGTCAATGGGAGCCACAAATTTTCTCCATTACCACATGAAATGTCAAACAAAGCCCTGAAAAGGAGTCCAAACTGGAAACTGAAACTCAAAGTTTTCCTTGATCAGAGATTCAAACTATACATAGATTTTTTTAAAGAGGACAAGCATGTAGAATAAGAAGTAGTACCTAAAACAACATGAACAACAAAAACTAATAAATATGACTTGAATAAATTAAAGACATTCATTTAGAGAAAAACAGAATAGGCAAGCAGATTTATAGAATATATATGTAGGTCTCATATCTAGTTAAGAGCTTGTATCCACAATATGCAAAGAACACTTAAAGCTCAACCATAAGAATACAAACTTTCCAATTAAAAAATGGCTAAATGATCTTAATAGTACCACATTAAAAAGATATATGGGTGGGAAATAATATATGATGTAAAGCTGAAAAATTTAGTCATGATGGAAATGCAAATTGGAACCACATGAGTTACCACTACACACTCATTTGAAAAAAATGAGAATACAAAATAGTAGCATTAATGCTGAACAACAGGGACTCATATTTGTTACCATATGAATGCAGAACAAAACAATACAGTCACATGGAAGGATGTCAGGGCAACTTAGCATGAGTTCCTGGAAGTGGCTCTAGCCAACCTCTGTTATCAGTGAATGATTTCCTGTAGATGATTTTGAGCTTCATTTGTCACCTAAAATGCAATCCCTAGCCTTTGGTCCAAAACCCACTAGTAGATTTTAATCACTTCTTTCCCATGCAGACATTCTGAAAACTAGAAGCTTCAGTGTAGAGAGAACATGGGATATAGCAACAGTCTCTTCTCCATGCAAAATTTTGTTCAACTACCCCACACCCAGGCAGCAGGTTAAAAATTACAGGGCCTCCTAAAAATTCCTCAGTCTGGGACAAATCTCATTCTTCATATTTCTAGATGAGGAAACAGAGCTAAACCATTTGAGAATTGCTGGCATGGAGGCAGAAATTTAGCCTCTACCGAGATAAAATTTCTAGATCTCTGGGGACTTCTACAGACCAGACTGGGTGGAGGGTTGAAGGACAGGATGGAGAGAGGGCTCTGAGAGGGTGGAGTTTCCATGGAGGAAGCCAAGTGATTGTGGGATGTAGTGTCACATGGAGTGGTGGACCAGCACTATGTCACAAATATCCTATCATGATGTCACCAGTGCCACAGTTAGAGCCTGGCCTGTGGAGTCAGAACAGGAATAAAATGTGCACAGAGGGGTCTGGGTGCAGGGAGGATGCTCCCCAGCTCCTGCTCATCCTTCATAACTGCCAACAATCTTTCCCCAGCTGGGAAACACAGCTCTCCAAATCTGGGGCCAGGACACAGGTTTCACTTCCTTCCCATCCCCACCCTCTCCACACTTGAGGAAGCTAAAGAAAAAGCAGAGGAACAACTAGCAAAGCCCTTTGGTGTCAGAAAGGAAATACCACAATTCACATGCCCAGGAACCACAGGAAGAACTTTAGCAGAATTCACAACTGTAGGGAATTTCAATAGAGGATTTTGGATTTGGCCCAGAAGATGTGACAACTAGATGGTAGTAACATACAATCTATCCAAATGGGGATTGATGTTGACTGCTTTGCAGGCAGGTACACTTGCAGGAAACTTCCAGAGGCCACAGGTGGGAAGGAGTCCCCTGAAGGGGAAGCAGGGCAAGGGATGCCAATGTTGCTTGTCCCTTATAAACATCCATGCCTAGCCTACAAATTGAGAGCCTGTGTTGGACCAGTTTCCTGAGGTATGCAAAGCCTGTTAACAATAAATGGCTAAGAAATGCATGTTGGGCTAATTTTAAGACAAATGGGCGTTTAAGTATTTTAGCTTATCTGTGCCTCAAAGACTTCAAAATAACTTTATTTCTTCATAAGTAGTTTCTCAAGAGGCTTTTCTGTGAAAGGGACAGCTATGCAAGCCAGCTTTGAGAGTTGTCTAAAATAATTCTTCAGTATTACCAACAATGCTAAGCCCCTCCCCAAAGGCATTTGTCCCTCTCCCTATGTTGGATGAAGTCTTTCCAATATGGAGGGATTCTTTCCAGGGGAAGACTCTCCCTAGGGATGCATCCCCAAAGGCTGGTGCACAGAATGACAATGGTCATAAGAGTTAATTGCACTTCTTGTAGGGCCTTTCATTTCTTGGTAGGTAGATGTTTGTTTACTAAGAGACAATTCTCAGCCAAGTAATGCCAGTTATAATTGTTTCCCAATTTTTTAAAAAGCCAACTGACTTCTTTAAAGTAAACTCTCTTGGGGACACCTAAATCAGGGCAAAACCCCAACTGAGTCTCTTGGGACACTTTCTGCCCTGGTCTCCAGGAAGCGCCCTACCTCCTACTTCAGACAATTGCCTAATTAAGGCTAGCTATAGGCCCTGGGCCACTGAGGGCAAAACTAACTGTGGATATATTTACTTGTAGAAACAGTCACACCAAAATTGTTGTCTTACCTATTTATATATGTCTATACCTATTAACTTAAAGGTCCACAACATGACTTCTGTATCACTCTCTGTTCATTGCCAGTTGCTCTGACACAATTGTACATGCTTTTATTTTCATGGAAACATGAATATTTATGATAACTCCTTTCCCACTGCTCCTGTTCTTTTTATTTCCTACCCCACACATCACTCCCTGAACTCAGGGAAAATGCTCTTTCTGGTCAGCAGAATACTGCTCAATCTGTGTCTTTCCCCACCAGCCCTCTCCTGAGTGGTCTCCTCCTCTGAGTCCTCTATGGAGGGCTGACAGTTCCCTGTGTCCTCTAAGGGGTCCTGGTTCCTCCCAGACTCCCCAGATTCTCAGCACCCCTTTCATATCTCTGATCCTTTGGACAGAAGATGCAGATTAATGCCATGTGGTGGTCACAGGGTCATTTTGGGCCTAGGTATCCCTGTTATTCCTGATGATGATAAGGATGGAGGTAGGAATCCAAACTGCTTTCAGATGTTTTATTATTTTGCTGGGTATTTTACTTAGAAAATTTCTGTGAACTGGAAAGTCAGTTAGGAGATTGGTATATTAATGAAATAACAAACTGATGTTATTGTATTCATGGAAATAATAAAACAATAAGGGAGTTTCTGTGACTGGGTATTAGGTAAGTGGATTTGAAGTACTTTTTTGAGGTTCCAGGTCAAGGGATTGAACCCAGGACCTCATATGTGGGAAGCTGGCACTCAACCACTGAGACACATCAGGACCCCTGACTTGGTTTTTTTATTTGTTTGCTTGCTTTTTTGTGTGTGTGTGTTTTTTTTTAGGAAGCACCAGGAACCAGCCCAGGACCTTCCATTTGGGAAGCAGGAACTCATTTGTTTAAGCCACAGCCACTCCCCTGAGTTATTTTTACTAAACAATAACTCCCTGGTTATTTAAATTGTTCAGAGTAATAACAAGGATAATAAAAGAATAATAAAATCCCTTACTCTTCTAATGTCTTATTTTTGCCCAGCCATTTTAGGATTTCAGTTAGAGATCCAGAGCCAAAACTGTTTTGAAATAAATTTTAAACAAAGAAACCCCTGTGATTAAAATATTATTTTTCTTTTCATTGTAACCATTCCCAAAAATGATCATTAATTTAATTCTAGCCATGGTTTGCATGTTCTGGCTTATTGGAAGATCTGTTAGGCCAGAGACAGTTAATCAACCAATGCCCCCTTCAGACTCTATTCTATTTCTAGAAATGTCTGACATATGGGGTCCTAGGCCCTCATTTACAGATGGGGACACTGAAGCCCTGAGAGGTGGAAGGGTGAGGCTGAGGTCCACAAACTTTGAGTGGCAAGGAAGGACCAGGGCCAGCTGTCTGCTCACTCTTGCTCTCAGGACCCCTACTCAGGCTGATCTCATGTGCCTTGCCTGAGGGGAATGGGGTGGTTTCCCTCTCCCTGCAGCTCTGTGTGGTTGTCTGAATATGTAGCCTCAGAGCAGGGTGGGGTTCAGTGCAGACTGGTGTGTCCTGAACCTCTTTGGTCCAGGCCTGGACCAGTGTCCCCACCCTTGAACATGGCTAATGCTGACTGTGGTCTCATCAGCCCTGGACCCCCTGCTCAATGCCTGTTGGCCTTGGTCAGCTCCAAGGGAGGAGCAGCAGACTTGCTGCTTGAGGTGCAACCAGAAAATGACTCCAGGTCAAAGGGCAAGGGCTGGGGAACCTGGGTGAGAACAGCCACTTCTGAATTTGCCTGAGGTCCTGTCTTCAGGCCCAAGTGAGAGCATAACGTTGGGGGGGGTGTCCTTCAGAGTTAGATGGTATGTGGAGGAAAAGGGCATGTACACCCTTCTCATGTTTCAGTTTTCAAAATATTTGAATAAACAAAATTGATTCACTTGTGACAAATACTTGAAATCACTATGTAAATTGTAAGATATTATAAAATTCTGTGACTAATTGACATTCATTTATCAACAAGGTGGAAAATCCTATCAACTATCAGTGAAATGTCCTTCATTCTGTCCACCTGCCAGTTCTCAGCATCCCTGCTCAATGGTCATATGGCACAGACCCATCCTTCCCTTTGCTAGCCTTTCCACCTTGTCTTCCTTCTTATACTAACTTATTTTCTTCTGAAATTGACAGTCTTATTATAAAGAATTCAATCAAGAGAACATAAAAGTAAAAAAATATCCATTCAACTTTCCACAAAATGGAAATGTTCCATTATCAGCATCAATCAGAAGAACCTCCTACCAGCTGTCTTCCTTCTCTTATATGGAGATGGAAGAATAGAAACCTGACAGATAGAATGGTATTTGTTTGGAAAGGAGAAGATAGACAGATTTAGCAATACCCAGCTCCTGAATTTGGCAAATACATTTGTGTAAAAATACAGAAGTGAGATATATTCTTCTTTTCAGTTAAACATAGATTTCATGTCTCCTGGACCGTACAGAAGATAAAGAGAAGATGTGGTTTTCTGTACTGGCATTGATGTGCAGGACTGAAGGCCAGCCTAACCTTCCCCCAACTCCTGGGTGACTTTGTTTCTGTCATGGGAGCTTGAACAAGTACTTCTTTCTCTGTGAAACTGAGATGACCGAGGCAACCTGGGGCAGTAAATCAACCAATGCCCCCTTAAGACTCTTCTCACCAGCTTAAGTTTACAAGTAATACCATGTGTCCTGTGAAGACATGGCTCTTTCCTTTCAAGGAAAATTTCAGTGCTTAATCTGTTAAACAAGTTCTCCATTTCATTTATAGTTTCTCTACTTAAGAGATACCCAACTCTCTTTAGGCCAGGTGGCTTTATCCTCTTGTCAAATGTCATTTCTATAATTGCCTTTATTTGCTCGGCTTTATCTTTTATCTGTATTACAGTGATTGTCCCACAACTTTCCTCCACACTGCTAAATTGACTTCCAGCTATGTCTATTATGCAATACATTTATGTATTGGTTTTGTAGTAGTCATGTGTCAGTCCTCATAGTTAATCACCATTTCTATGCCATTCTGTTATTCTATATATGGATGCTGAAATCCTTCACACAGAGTTACCATTAAAGGATGAATCCATTCTTTTTGCTCTTCCATGACACTAAGGTCTTTGGGGGTGGGAGACACTTGGGGAGGGGCCTTGCTTCCCTGTAAGCAACTTTCATTTAAGGTCTCAGGCTCTTCTCACTCTCTCAGGTAACATGTGTGCAGTTTCACATGATGCTTCCTCATCTGGGTGCATTTTTACTTGCCATTCTGGGCCCTCTATGGACACTCAGTATTTCTTCATTGTGGGAAATCCTTGGATATTGACCCTTTAAGTCTGCCTCATCACCTTTCCTTCTCTCCTCTTCTCCAAAAACTCTGATCACGCATATTGTGGAGATTAATGTCATATTGTTTATATGATCAAAGACACTGAAAAGTGTAGAGAATAATAAAAAATCACAGTATGATCCTGTGGTCATTTGAAGTTTATGTACACCAGAGTTATAAAAGTTTCAAGATCTTAATGTTCATCCATCCCTGTGGATGTGTAAGTACATAAGACTTTTGATTAGGCTACTTCAGTTAAGGTGTGACTCTCCTCAATCAGGATGGTTCTTAATAATATTACTGGAATCCTCTATAAAGGAATGCAGAGAGAGAGAGAGAGAGAGGAGAAAGTCTGCAAATAAGAAGGTATAAGCAATGAAACTCAGAAGAGAAGGGAGAGATCAGCAGAAGCCAACATTTGCCTTACCATGTGGCAGAGGAGCCACGGTTTGTCAGCAACCAGTCATTGGGAAGGAAGCATCACCTTGATGATGCCTTTATTTGGAAACTTTCCTGGCCTGAGACTTTAAACTAATAAATTCCCATTTTTTAAGTCAACCCATTTAATGGTATCTGCTTTGAGCAGCCTAGGAAACTAAAGCAGATCCTATCTTCCATATAAAAATATCATATTTAAAAATTTTGATTCAACTACTTATAGAAAACCAATTCCCTTTCCTTAATCAGGTGATTTAGATAGCTCTGGGTAATTGTGAACTGCACTCTAGGAGTGGCTGAGTCTTGGAGCTCCTTACTCTGCCACCATTTTGCCCCTCCTCTCCATATCTATTAATTTTTGATAACCTATTTGTTGTGAAACAGAGCCTTGTGCTTATTTTGATTTTCCTTTTTAGCCATGAGTCTGGGTTTCTTCCCTGGCCATTTGACTATTCCATTTCCTTCCTTTGTGCTGTCCATGAACATCCCTTATACATGTCGATCTGTTGCCCTTGATGCTCTTCTGGCCTTCTGTTCCAATCTGTGCTGCTAAGTGTTGGTCAGTGATTTACAAAAGTGTTAGTATATTCTGGACATTAATTCTAGAATCAACATGAACGTTGCAAATATTTTTCCCTCTGTGACTTGTCTTTACATTTTGTTTGTGGCTTTGTTTTGTTTTTCAGATACTTTCTTAAGGAGGTACAAGGGATTGAACCTGGGGCCTCATACATGTGAAACAGGTGCTCACTGAGCTACAGCCACTCCCCATGCAGATGCTTTTAATTTTAATGCATTTACATTTATCAATCTTTGCCTCTATGGTTTGGTTCTGTGTGCCATATTCAATAAGTCTTCCTCTAGTGAGATTTCACAGGAGCTTCACATATGTTCTATTCTAAGTGGCTTGTAGTTTGACTTCTCCAACCTGAGTCCTTGCTGCTGCTTGAGCTGATAACAAGTGCAGCAGATGGCCCAGCAATAACCCTGATTAGCAGGTGATCCAGAAATGTTCCCTGCTTATGTCCGAGTTGGTGACACTGGGATCTGTTTTGTCCATCCTAGGTGGGGAGTTGGAAAGTGGTGGCCCAGGATTGAACTTGCTGGATAAGTCTCATCCAGGCTGTCCCTCAAGCTGCAGGACCAGGTACCCTCCTCTTACCATCTAGACCCTGGTTGAAGGCCCTTGAGCAGCATGGTAGGAGGGGATGCCCACCCTTTCCCCATTTACCCTCCAAAGACCTCCAGCGCCCATCACCCCATTACCATGCAGCTTAGTGTCAGATGCCTTGCATACATGAAGGAGCACCCTTCCCAGTGCTGAGTTGTAGTAACTCATTTAGCTCTCAGGAAAATTCTCTGAGGTCTATAGTGTTTGAAGCTGAGGAAACCGAGGCACATAGAGAGTAAGTAATTTGCAAAAGTACATGCAGTCAGGAGGTGGCAGGTCTAGAATTGGGACCCTGAAATATGGCTCCTGAACTGTCCTGTCACCATTTGGATGAGCTCCCCAGAGTTCCCCATGTATTTTTAGGGATCCTGTCATGGTGCCTCCTGAGCCCTCCTTTCAGGGTCTCAGGGGGACTCCCCTTCCCTTTCATCATGTTCTCAGACACTGTCTGTGTATTTGCCATACTCCAACTCGTGCCTCTTTATTGCCTCTACTGGATCATTGGCTAATCTCAAGGAAGCTTCTAAAATGTCTAGGACACAGTAGGGCTTAGTCCATATTGGTGGGTGAGTGTCAGGTAATGGATTTGAGCTTCTTCATGGTGAAAGCACCCACACACCAGAGAGTGAAGGAAACTCTCAACCCTGCATTTCCCAGAAGTGATTTAGAAGCTGATTTTCCATGCAGTTGTCTCTATCACCAAACACTGCATTCACAGGCCCAAGGCCCTGCAGCTTCCCTTCTCTAGGTGGCCACCTCACCCAGCCAGCTGGCCATCCCTCTATCAAAGCTGATAGGTCCTATCAGCATGATATCAACTATTCTCAGTTCTGTCCATAGGACATCTGTGGCTCTCAGGGAGCACAAGGCTGGGTCACTTGTCAGTTATCCTTTCAGATTGAGGGTTTCTGTCTCTTTGAAAGGCTATCTGGTGACAATCTGGGGACTCTTTCCCTCCTTGGACTTTTCCATGGCTGGAAGCCCTGGCTGTCAAGGGTGCAACTAGAAGTGGTCTGTGAAGGGCCTTGCTGCCCAGGGACCTCAGAAACACACCATTGTCCAATCCACTAAGCTTTGTGATTTGGACCAAGTGTGGCTTGTCTTACTTGGAGAAGCCCCAGGGTCTCAAAGAAATCAAGAGTCATGTCTACACCCCTTGGGATTCCTCCTTCCTATGGCCTTGGTCTGTGATTTTGACTCCATCATCCATCACCTGAGTCCTTGTTACATCATTCTCCAGGCTTTCTCAACACCACAGCCAGGACCACAATGCATAAATGCACACAGATGCACTGCATGTACATCAGGCATGTCCTTACATGGCTACAAATCAGTCCCTTGCAGACATGCATGCTGCTACATATAGTCCTGCACAAACATAATGAAACAGAAGGGCAGACCAGTGATGAATTTATTTCACTATCTTCATCTGGACATGTATTTCTCATCTGCAGAAGCAATTTCCAAGAAAGCCCTGGATGACCTGCATGATGCCCTTTTTTCCTTCAAATTTGAATTTCCAGCAACCTTCAGGACAGACACTTTAATGACTGCTACCTGGCAGAGAAACCTCTCCATTCTTTCCTCCTTGTATTCGTACACAATGGATGGGGCCTACATTTTGTATTATGCTTCATGGTCTCTATAATCGACACCAGCTCCAGGAAACTCCTCAGTTGATTGTAGATGTAAATAGCCATCTGTGCAATCAACTCACTGATGATTAAAGTCCATGAAATGCCCTTGTATTACAATTAGCCCAGTGGTCCCTTGACCAACAATGGGACAACATTACCTGGCTGAGTTGACACATTAACCTAACCATGACAGTACACCCCTTTCCAACTAGGCAGCCATACACATTACCTTAAACCATACTTTGTCTCTAATTGTCTCTAAATATAAACAATAACACACACACACACACACACACACACACACACATATATATATATATCTGCCTAACAAATATTCAACTAACCTGTGAACAACTGGAAATGCATGGAATCCATCCAGAATAGGGTGCAAGTCCTTGAGTAATGTTCACTCTTAAATATGACATCCTTAAATACTATGACATGAAACTAAGTTATGTCATATGATAAGGTGAAAGGTTAAGGAAGGGAACAAGAAATTAATTTTATGTACATATACAAACATACTCATAACAAAATAAGGAAGAAATATTCATGACTATTACAATCTTCATTCCCTGTAACTGGCCACATATTTGATGTTCATATTCATCACTACTTTCTTCCACTATCCATTCCATGATCCCTTGAACCACAGAAAGTGGTTCTTTACCTGGTGGGTAACCCAAATTTCATTCTTGAGGATTCTGGGCCATTGTTAGTCCTGTCAAGATCGGGTCATTGCAATTTTCCATTGGGTATAATCACAGGGCATGGGAATACTAAGAGACACCTTAGGAGATCTCCTGCATTCCAGACAAACTCCTCTTTACCTTCATTGTGTAGGTGCAGTCCTATTTCCTCTTGATAGGATCAATTCCCCCCATCCAGTGCAGTAATTCCTCTCTTTGCCTGTTGATTCAGAGGTATGAGGGGCCCAAAGTGTCCAGGGGGCAGTCTTAACTTCCAGGTCCATGGAATCATTGTTGTGTTCTCTGGTGGAAGCATTCCTCCTTTTGGGACTAAATCCTGTAGAACAAAAGAGCTTAAGGTTGCAGGGACAGGAAGCAAAAATTTTCCTGGTGGATCACTATGGGTAATAGTGAGTGATGCCAGTTCCATTTCCACTGCTCAATTCCTGGACCCATGAATCCTGGCTATAAGAGAAACAGCCCCAAAGCAAGTATACTGATTTAGAACATCCACAGCCTCCTGGAGAACATTGCTGCAGCCCTGCAAGGTACTATCACCCAGTTGGCGCCATAACTTAGTCTTCCAAAGGCCATTTCACTGTTCCATCTATCCAGCTGCTTCAGGATGATGGGAAATATGGTAAGACCAGTGAACTCCATGAGTACATACACATTCTTGCACATCATTTGCTGTGAAGAGGGTTCCTTGAGCATAAGCAATGCTGAGTGGAATACCATAGTGGTGAAGAAGGCATTTGTTAAGTCCAGAGATGATAGCTTTGGAGGAAACATTTTGTGCAGGGAAGACAAACCCATATCCAGAAGATATGTCTATTCCAATTAGAACAAATCTCTGTTCCTTCTGTGATGGAAGTAGTCCTATGTAATCAACATGCTATGAGGTAGCAGGCTCATCACCTTGGGGAATGGTGACACATCTGGGGCTGAGTGTGGATTTCTGCTGCTGGCCAATTGGGCACTCAGCGGTAGCTGTAGCTGCATCAGCCTTGTTAAAGGGATGTCCAGTTTCTGATGCAATGTGCAACCTCCATCCCTGCTACCATGGCCACTTTATTAATAAGCCCACTGGATAATGACAGGAGTGGCTGGGGAGAAAGGCTGAGTGCTAGCCACAGAGTGGGTCATCTTATCCACTTAATTATTAAAGTCTTCCTCAGCTGTAGTCACCCTCTGGTGAGCATGCATGTGGTACACAAACATTTTCATGGTTTTTTGCCCCTTTAGCCCTTCAGAAAAGTCTTTCCAATTATTTCTTCCCCAGGCCTCCTTCTCATCAATTTTACAATTATGTTCTTTCCAAGTTCCTGACAATCCAGCCAACCCATTGGCAACAGCCCATGGATCAGGGTACAAATGCTCCTCTGACCATTTCTCCCTCCAAGCAAAATGAAAAACCAGGTACACTGCTCAATGTTCTGCCCACTGGGAGGAATTGCTCTCACCACTGTCCTTCAGGGATGTCCCATAAAGAGGCGGCTGTTCTGCAGCTCTCTACTTTTGGGTTGTACATGCATATCATGGAGAAACATCTGTAAAATAGGCTAAAATTTTCATTTCCTCTGTTAACTGATTGTAAGGAACTCCCCAAGAGAGCATAACTGTGGGCTGGGAAAGAGAAGGCAATGTGACCAGAGAGCTGACTATGGGCTTATGGACCACTTCCTCAAGTAACTTACTTGTACCTTCAGGAACTGCTTGGGCCCTATCTTATATATACAACTTCCACTTTATAATGGAGTGCTGTGGTGCATGCCTGACTTTATGGTTTGGTTGGTCAGACAATACCCAGCTCATGATAGACAACTCAGATCTCATGGAAACTTGGTAGCCTATTCTTAAACATTCCATCATACTAAGGCCCAGTAGCAGGCCAAAGCTGTTTTTCAAAAAGATAGTAGTTAACTGCAGAAGATGACAGGGTTTTGCTCCAAAACCTAAAGGGTCTGCATGAGCTTTGAATTTCTGTTGGGAACCTTTGAAAAAATAACATCAAAACCATAAAATTTCAAATGAGATTCATGTGTATTGTGATTTGTAGCTAAAACTAGGTATAAACATAAGTTTCATTTTCTGTTTTAACTTCAGAGGGATTACTGTATGGGAAAGATCTTCAGAGAATATTTTATGAATTACAGTTTCTCATTATCAGTCATGCCCTAATGATCCCAGCAAGCTGATGTCCTGTCTCTAAGATATGCATCAAATTCTTATTAGGCCATAGATAGTTTTTATGTAATTAATCATTAGAGAAAAAATTACTTTCCCATTATAATGATGTAAAGTTTTGAGTGTTAATAAAAGACTCTATCAGTCATTTTTAAAGTAGCAATACTGGATTCCTGGAGGTATTTCAGAGATCACTGTCACCATCAAGGATTTGAAGGATGCAGGGGGGATGATTCCCACTGTTTTTGTTAGCCAAAGGGGTGCTGATGCAAAATACCAGAAATCTGTCAGCTTTTATAAAGGGTATTTATTTGGGATAGAAGCTTTCTTTTACCAGGCCATAAAGCATAAGTTGCTTCCCTCACCAAAGTCAATTGCCATGTTTTGGAGCAAAATGGTTGCTGATGTCTGTGAGGTTTCAAGCTTCTTGGGTTCCTCTCTTCCTGGGGCTTGCTTCTTTATGGGCTCATCTCCTGTGCTATCTCTACAAGGCCAGGTGAAGACTATCAGGCAAACAGCTACTTTCTCTTCCTGGGGCCTTTTCTCTTTCCTCAATTCCAAGCTACTGTATGTGCTTACTTCCCAGGGCCCTAGCTCAAAAACTTCACATCAGAACTCCAACTCTGTCCTTTGCCATGTCTTTTACCTGTGAGTCACCACACACCAAGGGACGCGGACTCAACAACTACTGACATGAACCAATCAAAATCTTAATCATAATTTAATCATGCCAGAGGAACAGACCAATTTACAATCATAATTCAATATCTATTTTTGAAATTCATAAATAATGCCAAACTGCTCTACCCACCATAAACTAATTCAACTCCCTTATTTGGCTTATGCAGAAAACAGATGGATCTCGGAGGATGAAAGCAGAGTATCATAAACTTAATCAGGTAGTGACTCCAATTGCAGCTGCTCTTCCAGGTGTCATACCATTGTTTGAACAATTCAACACATCCCCTGATGCCTGGTATAGAGCTATTGATCAGGCAAATATTCTTTTCTCAATTGCCATTAGTAAGGACCACCAGAAACTGTTTGCTTTTAGCTGGCAAGACTAGTAATATATATTCACTGTCCAGCTTCAGGAGTATATCAACTCTTCAGGTCTATGTCATAATAGTGTCTGCAGGGATCTTGATTTTCTCTCCTCCCACAACTCATTACACTGATCCATATATTGGTGCTGATTATATCTTGCTGATAGGAACTAGTGAGTAAGTTGTAGCAATGACTGTAGACTTAGTTGTAAGGCATTTGTGTGAGAGAGGAAGGGAGATAAATCCAACGAAAATAAAGGGGCCTTCTACATTGGTGGAATTTCTAGGTGTCAAGTGGTTTGGGACATGTTGATACATTGCTTCAAAAGTGAAGGATAAACTGTTGCATCTGACCTTTCTTATGACCAAAAAGCTTTTGGAGACACTTTTTCCTTATTTGGGTGTGCTACTCTGGCCCATTCACTGAGTGACCAGAAAGTTTTGAGTGAGGACTAGAAAAAGAGGAGGCTCTGCAACAGGTCCAAGCTGCTGTTCAAGCTACACTGCCACTGGGACCATATGATCCAGGAGATCCAATGGTGCTGGAATAGTCAGTGGCAAATACAGATGCCATATACAGCCTTGCACATGTCCTGGCTTTTATATTTAGGTCTTTGATCCATTTTCAGTTAATACTTCTATAAGGAGAGAGATAGGGGTCCTGTTTCATTCTCTTGGATATGGATATCCAGTTCTCCCAGCACCATTTTTTTCTTGTTAACATGGACTTGGTAGGTTTATCAAAAACCAGTTGGCTGTATAGGTGAGGGTTTATTTCTGGACTTTCAATTATATCCCACTGATTGATGTGCCTATCTTTATGCCACTATCATGCTGCTTTGAATACTGTAGCTTTGTAATATGTTTCAAGGTCAGGCAATAAAATTCCTCCCACATTGCTCTTCTTTTTTAAGATGCTTTGGCTATTCACATGCACTATCCTCCCAAATAAATTTGGTAATCATCTTTTCTATTTCTGTAAATTAGGCTGCTGGAAATTTGATTGGTATTTCATTTAATCTAAAAATCAATTTGGGTAGGATTGATATCTTCATTTTGCTTAGTTTTCCAATCCATGAACACAAAATGTTTTTCCATTTATTAGGTTTCCTTTGATTCCTTTTTGCATTGTTTTGTAGTTTTCTGAATATAGGTCCTTACTTCTTTGGTTTAATAGATTCCTAGGTATTTGAGTCTTTTTTTTGGCTATTGTTTTGTTAGTCAGGTTTCTCTCGGGAAAAAGAATCAACCAGGGATATTTGTCAATAATATGAGATTTTATAAGAGTCTCTCATGTGATTGTGGGGATGAACAACTCCAGGTTCTGCAGGCAAGCTGCAAACGAGGGGCTCTGATGAAAATCCAATGAAAGGTCCTTGAGTATCTGGGAGAAGTTGGCTATCCAAAGATGAGCTTGGAAATTCTCTCTGAATGTAGAAATCACTTCCCCTTTTAAGACATTCAACAGATTGGATAAAAGCATCACCCATTGGTGATGCAATATCCCTAATTGATGGAGAAGTAATCAGCCATCCATGCAGTAAACTCACTGGTGATCAAAGTCCACAGATGCTCTTGTATTACAATTAGCCCAGGGCTTGCTGGACCTAACACCTGGACACAATTTCCTGGCTGAATTGACACATTAGCCTAACCATCACAGTCCATCCTTTTCAACTCAGCACCCATAAACATTACCCTAAACCATATTTAATCTCTAAGGAAAAACAAAAACAGACAAGCATACATATATATATTTCCACCTAACAATGTTCTACTCTCTTGCATACAACCAGAAATGCATTAATTCCCCACAGAATAGGGTGCAAGTCCTTGGGTAATATTCACTCTTAAACTTGACATCCTTAAATATTATGACATGAAATTAATACAATTTTTCATATGATAGGGGAAAAGGTTGGGGAAGAAAATGAAGATATCCGTTTTGTGTACGTATACAATCATACTCAAAATGAAACAAGGAAGAAGGGTTCATCACTATTACAGTCCTCATTTCTGTAACTGGTCACGTGTTCAAAGTTCATATTTATCACTACCTTCTTCCACTACCCTTTCCATGTTCCCATTACCTTCAGCAAGACTTCAGTTGGCTGTGGATCTTTGCCTGGTGGGGTGACCCAAATTTTCATTCCCAAAGATTCTGGGTAATTGTTAGCCATACTTGAAGTGTTTTGTTGCAACTTTCCATTGACTTTAATCACAGGGCATGGCAGTACTAGAAGACACCCTAGAGGATCTCCTGCATTCCAGGCAAACTCTTCTTAACCCCCTTTATGCATATGTAGTCTTATTTCCCCTTGATAGTCACGATCAATCACCACAGCCAGAACATTAATTCCCTTTTTTGCCTGTTGATTCACAGGTAAGAGCAGCCCAAACTGAACAGGTGGCATTCTTAGCTTCCAGGTCAATGGAATCATTGTTTTGTTCCCTGGTGGCTGCACTCCTCCTTTTAGGAGTAAAACCTGTAGACCAGCAGAACATAAGTTTGTAGGGATAGGAAGCAAAAATTTTCCTAGTGGGTTACTAGGAATAATAGTGAGTGATGCCACTCCCGTTTCCACCCCTGGATTCCTGGACCTATGAATCTGATTATGGGAGAAACAGCACCATAGAGAGGACACTGACTTAGAGAATATACATCCTCCTGGAGAAGATTACCCCAGCCCTGCAAGGTATTGCCACGTAGCTGGTGCCATAATTGAGTCTTCAAAAGGGTATTCCACCTTTCTATTAATCCAGCTCATTCAGGATGATGGAGAACATGGTAAGAGCAGTGAATTCCACGGAAATGTGCCCATTCCTGCACAGCATTTGCTGTGAAATGGGTTCCTTGAGCAGAAGCAATGCTGTGTGGAATGCCATGGCAGTAGATAAAACATTCAGTATCCCATGGATGATAGTTTTGGAGGAAGCATTGCATGCCAGAAATGCAAACCCATCTCCAGAGTATGTGTCTATTCCAGTTAAAACAAATTGCTGCCCCTTCCATGGTGGAAGTGGCCCAATGTAGTCAACCTGCCACCAGGTAGTAGGCTGGTCACTTCAAGGAATGGTGCCATATCAGGGGCTGAGTGTGGGTCTCTGCTGCTGGCACACTAGGCATTCAGCAGTGGCTGTAGACAAGACAGCCCTGGTGAGGGGAAGTCCATGTTGCTGAGGCCATGCATAATCTGCATCCCTACCTCCATTGCCACTTTGTTCATGAGCCCATTGACAATGACAGGAATGGCTGGGGAAAGTGGCTGAGCATTAGCCACAGGGCAGGTCATCTTATCCACTTGATTATTAAACTCTTCCTCTGCTGAAGTCACCCTCTGGTGAGCATTCACATAGGACACAAATATGTTCATATTTGTTGCCCACTCAGAAATGTCTATCCATATGCCTCTTCTCCAGACCTCCTTGTAACAATTTTCCAATCCTATTCCTTCCAAGTCCCTGACCATCCAGCTAAACCTTTGGCAATAGCCAATGAATCAGTGTGTGAATGCACCTCTGGCCATTTCTTCTTCCAAGCAAAATGAACAACTAGGTGCACTGTTCAAAATTCTGCCCACTGGGAGGATTTGCCCTCACCACTACTCTACAAGGATGTCCCAGAAAAGGACTGCAGTGCCGCAGCTGTCCACCTTCAGGTGGTAATTGCATATCATGCAGAACCATCTGTAAATCAGGCCTGAGTTTTCTCATCCTCAGTCAACTGATTGTAAGGGACTCCCCAATAGGCCAAAGCTGTGGGCTGGGAAAGAGAAGGTAATGTGGCAGTGGTGGTGACCATGGGCATTTGGGCTACTTCCTCATGTAACTTACTTGTGTCTTCAGGAACTGCTCAAGCCCTATCTCATATATACCACTTCCACTTTAATATTGAGTGCTGCTGTGCACACCCAGCTTTATTGTTTGGTGGGTCAGATAATACCCAGCTCATGATAGGCAACTTAGGTCTCATGGTAACTTGATGGCCCATGGTTAAGTGTTTAGTCTCTACTAAGGCCCAGTAGCAAGACAAAAGCTGCTTCTCCAAAGGGGAGTAGTTAGCTACAGAAGATGGCAAGGCTTTGCTCCAAAATACTAAGGATCTGTGTTGTGATTCCCCTATAGGTTCCTGCCAAATCCTCCAGACAGCATCTCTATTTGCCACTGAAACTTCCAGCACCATTGGACCCAACAGATTATATGGTCCAAGTGGTAGTGCAGTTTGCGCAGCAGCCTGGACCTGTCACATGGCTTCCTCTTTTTCCAGTCCCCAATCAAACCTATCAGCTTTTCTGTTTACTCAGTAAATTGGCTGGAGTAGCACACTCAAATGTGGAATGTGTTGTCTCCATAACCCAAAAAGTCCAACTAAACATTGTGGCTCTTTTTTGGTCCTAGGTGGGGCCATGTGCAATAGCTTACCCTTTCCTTTAGAAGGGGTATCTTGACAGGCCCCGCTCCACTGGACACCTAGAAATTTCACTGACGTGTAAGGACCCTGTATTTTTGTTGGATTTATCTCCCATCCTCTCACACAAATGCCTTACCAATAAATCTAGAGTCTTTGCTACTAATGCTCAGTAGGTCCTATCAACATGATATCATCAATATAATGGACCCATGTGATGTCTTGTGGGAGGGAGAGATGAACAAAGTACCTGCAGAGAATATTATGACATAGGGCTGGGGAGTTGATGTACCCCTGATGTAGGACAGTGAAGTTATACTGCTGGCCATGCCAGCTGAAAGCAAACTGTTTCTGGTGGTCCTTACTAATGGCAATTAAGATAAAAGCATTTTCCAGATCAACAGCTGCATACCAGGTACCAGGGGAAGTGTTGGTTTGCTCAAGCAATGATACCACATCTGGGACAGCAGCTGCAATTCGAGTCTCCCCCTGGTTAAGTTTATGATAATCTACTGTCATCCCCACAGATGAATCTGTTTTCTGCACAGGCCAAATAGGAGAATTGAATGGGGATGTGGTGGTAATCACCACCCCTGAATCCTTCAAATTCTTCATGGTGGCACTAATCTCTGCAATCCCTCCAGGAATCCTGTATTGCCTTTGATTTGCTAAATTGATAGGCAGGGGTAGTTCTAGAGGCTTCCACTTGGCCTTTCCAACCATAATAGCACTCACTCCAAAATTCAGGGATCCAATGTGGGGTTTCTGCCAGTTACTGAGTATGTCTATTCCAATTATGCATTCTGGAACTTGGGAAATAACCACAGAATGGGTCTGGTGACCCACTGGACCAACTGTGAGGCAGACCTCAGCTTAAACTCCATCAATCACCAAACCTTCATAAGCCCCCACTCAGACTGGTGGGCCACAGTGTTGTTTTAGGTTTCCTGGAATTAATGTGACTTCTGAGTCAGTGTCTAATAATACCTGAAAGGTCTCATGATTTCCTTTACCCCAATACACAGTTACTCTGGGAAAAGGCCATAGGTCTCTCTGGGGAAAGGTGGGGGAAGATTAACAGTTTAAATTTTTGGCAGTTTAACAGGATCCTTCCGCTAGTGGACCCGGCCTTCTCATCATTCAAGGGCTTTTGGTCTGTAAACTGTCTCAAGTCTGGGAATTGATTAAGGGGC
>JAQZBX010018992.1:0-25695 GCA_029593785.1 Cabassous unicinctus
AGAACTTTCCTGAGATACAGGACAGAATGAAGAGTAATAGATGGTCTTAGTCATAGCATTGGTTGAAAACTCCTCTTTCTTCATGTCCGAAGTAGAAATGACTCAGACACTATGATGATCTACCTGCAAACCAACTGAATCTCCTAAAATATTTCTCACAGTCATGAGAATTTTAGTAAGGTAGTTAGTTGGATATTAACCTGAATATATTTACTGCATATTTAGGAGGAACACCCACTTAAAAGAAATGATGCAAGGAAAGATTCATTTATAAAACTTTAAGAAATATGAACTGATAAAGAATAAATTTAGGAAAAAAGAGTACAATGGTAAGCTACTCTAGAAATATGCAAGAATATTCTCGAGCAAAGGTACGTCCTCCTCTTGAAAAGAAAGTCTTATTCTCTAAATTTAAAAAACATATGAATATAGCCAATAAATCTCTGAAGAATAAGAACAATAAAGGAGAATTTGCCCTATCAGTTATTATAATGTACTATAAATCATCAGTGACTAAAGTAGAGCAATTAGAACACAAATAGAAATATTAGTGGAAAAGAACATATTTATTTATTATGGGTCCAAAATATGTGGAAATATAATACTTGATAATCATATACTATTGTTTAATGCATATATGATCTACACTTCATATCACATACAAGGCTACCAGAACAAAATGATAAACTAAGATGTTTTGGTGTTTTTAAATTTTATCTTTAAGAAATAAGAGTTCTTGAGGAAAGCATGTGAATCACTGAAACACTGGTAGAAGGAGTGCATTTCTAAGTCTTAAAATATAAAGGAAAGTAAATCTAGATATATACAATTAAATAAAAATACAATATTTTTGTAAGGATAAAATAAATAAGTATTTAAAACTGGGAAACAAAATTTTTGAAACTCAGGTAACAGATGAAAGCTTAATGGTTCTTATAGAAATACTGGCATTGAGAAGGAAAAGCACACGAGCACAACAGAAAATAGAAAAATATATGCAGAAAAATTTCACCCATATTAAATAAAAATGACCTGATCCTTGAATATATATGTACAATATGAAGCTTATTAATAATGAAAACACTAACTAAAGAATAAAACATTTCTCACCATCAGATTGGATAAATCCAGCATTTTGAATGTGATCTCTTAATGAGTTATAGTGAAATGCTGCCATACATGACCATTGGACGTTGTATATGGCTGCTGGAAGTGGAAAATTTTACAATATCTATATTGAAAAGATAATTTCAGTATCTATTAAATTTATTAATGCATTTTTTTCTTGGAACAACAGTTGTATATCTAAGAATTAATCATATACAGTCACACAGTCATCACACATATATATATACACATACCAATACATATATACACATACAGATTAACATTTAAAATATTTGTAAAAGTTTATTTCTTGTAGTACTCTTTGAAATAGCAGAAACTGGAAATAGGTTCACTGTCCAATACTAGCGGTATTTTAAAATATAGAAAATCCAAAGTTTTTGATGATGAATATATGCTTACTTTACTCTGGTGTCACATATATGGCAAGCTATATACTTCTGAATATTTGCCTTTTATATGGTTTTGATTTTATGATCTATGACATAGTTTATTTTTGGAAATAAAGTGAAATAATATGAATTAAATTACATGATATTATAATCATATGGACTATATGAAATTGTGCTCAACCAAGGTTGAGTGAAAGATACCTGGAGGAAGATGATTTAGAGAGCTTCTGAGTTTTTTAAGTGATGTCAGGGAATCTTCCTCAAAGAAGTGATGCATGAGGGAAGATACTGAAGAACAGTTGCAAAACCAGAATGCTGAGGTCAGGAGGCCCTTTCTGGTGGAATGAGCAACACAAGCAACTAATTCTGGAGGAAAGAGCATGGCAAGCATGTGGTAATAAAACAATACAGTGTGGCTTGAACTCTGACAGCAATAGGTAGCATAGAGTTAAGTGATGTCATGGTGAAAGCCTAGGTCAGTATGAGTGATTTAGTTTACATTCTTAAAGCAATGCGAAAGGTGTCGATCCTGTTTTAATAATGAAGGAGACATGATCTAATTAAAGTTATAGCAGTTTCCTTTTGTTTGTGATGTGAAAATATAATGACTTGGAGGTATCTTACTCTTTCTGTGGGGATTTGGTAACTAAACAGTTTGCTCAGACACCAGAGAAAGGAGGCCTCTAGGGGAAGCTCCCCATGGGGTAGCTTGGAGGAAGTTTCCCTAGCCCTACATGGAGGGATCATGGGCTTAGCTTCAATGAAACTGTCACAATCAGAAAGTTTAAGGGTTTATTTCTTACAGGGCCTCAAGCCAGGCAGGGAGACCAGAAAGGTACAGGCACAAGTCCTCTCTGGCCCGCAGCTTAGCAGAGGGGTAAACCACATGTGGGAAAAAAAGTCTTCTCTACTTAAGGGGAGATGAGGATGGGGTGCCTTACTTTTGCACATATGTTTCTTATTGGATATTCCAAATGGTTTTAGCAACAAGGGCTCTTGACCAAATATGCCATAGGTTAAGTTTACTGCCCAGTCTCCAGGAAGGGGATGCTTATCTGACCTGACCTGGACTTGGCCATGGCTAAGTCTAGGTCAGCAATTAACTGATGGCAACAATTAACTGATGCTCTGACTGCTCAAACAGGAAAAATGACCCTGTGATGCCAAGGTCCTTGGCTGAGACTGAATTATTTGAACCAAGGCAATGTTAAATGTTACTGGAAAGGCTTGGCTCATATATTTCAGTAAGCATTTCAGTAGAGTAGTGCATAGGAAAATGCCAAAGTGTACACCAGATAAGAAATCCAATCCTCAGTCAGCCACTCCAGGATGTAAGATCTCTCCATGAGAAGAGATTCAAGCCATCTGACAGTGTGGGACTGTTGGAGAAATTTTGGGTGAGATTTATGTATTATTTCTATTTGTGTGGTAAGGTGCATATGTCCTCTTGAACCCTCCCTTTCTTATTAAAGTAAATGCAGCAGGTAGTTCCTTGAAAGATGCAGACCTTACACTGCCTGGCTAGCATGTAGTCTAAAGGCAGATGGTTGTCTGTCTAAGCCATTTGGGTTAGGAAATCATGGAATTGCTGAATTAGGGTTCAAGTTTTTTTTAAGGTTTTTCAAGGAGGTCTCTTGAGTGGCAGAAAGATTATTATTAAGCTATGTGATGGTTAGGCAAATGAGTCAACTTGGTCATGTAATAGTACCCAGTTGTTTGGTCAAGCAAGCGCTGGTCTAATTGTAATACAAGGATATTTCATGGACTTTAATCATCAGGGAGATGATTGAATAGATGGCTGGTTACATCTACATTCAACTGAGGGGATTGCTGTCAGCAATGAGTGATGTCTCATTTAATCAGTTGAAGGCCTTAAAAGGGGAAAAGAATTTCCATCTGTACTTGTGACAGCCAGCATCTTCTGGAGAACTTATCAAGGACCTTCATCAGAACCCTTGGTTTGCAGCCTGCCCTATGGAGTTTAGACTTTTGTATCTCTATTGTCATGTGAAACAATTTATAAAATCTCATACTATTTACAGATATATTCTGTCAGTTTTATTTTCCTAGACTAATACAGCCTGTATGATTTGTTGCTGTGTGCCCAGTGTGGAGAAATGTAACACTGTCCTAGTGAGAGAGAGCCATAGGCCTATTCCTAGTATCTTAAGAATTAATAGTATTATATCAGAGACATGTGAATTTAATCTGGTGTGAGCCTTCTGGTGTTATCTGAGGTGGGAGGTTCAATGAGACAATGGGTGCATTGGTAAGAGCAAATGAGGCTCCCCAGGTGCAGGCATGGTGGCAATGTGCTAGGATTTGGGGAAAGGAGAAGAGTATGTACAAGGAATCCAGTCTACAGTGGACACAGAAGCAGAAATAAGTCAGTGTTTTCTCTGGGTGATTAGCTAATATATCGGGATGATTGTTCATGGGTTTTGTGTCCTGCTGGGCAAAACATTTATAAATACCCATATGGAGCAGGCACCAAGACAGATGTAGAAGATTGTAGGACCCATCGTTACCAGATGTTGAGCATTACATTTTTTTTTTTTGAGGTACTGGCCTGGAGATTACACAGACCCAAACTGTGCCCTGTGTGGGACCTGGATAAATGATTTCAACTTCCTATGGGGAAGTGTGGGTAGGAGATATTAAGTCAGTCATTAAAGCTGGCTAAGACTTCTCCTTGAAGATTCATGTCAAGCATGTAATGCAGTCTATCAAAAGCATGTGGGTAGGCTTTTTGCCAGTGAGTCAGGACTTTCAATTACTAACAGGTCATAACTCACGATCCTCCCAAATCCTGTAAGCAATAGATATTAAAAGACAAGTCAGTCAACATTTTCAAGTCATATTGGGAAGTCTAATTACTGGAGAAAATATAGAAGATATTGTCCCTGAGGGAGAAAGGGTCTGTTTGCTCTGTAATTACAAGAGAAGCAAATGTTGTGTGTTCAAATGAGTTGTTATGGAGAGAGTGGTAAGTATATGGTAGTGAATTAGGAAGGGTCAGGGCTTTAGGCAAAAGCTTGGATCATTTGGGCATCAATGACCCAATTTGTAAGTTTAAGAGTAGGGATTTGAGAGAGCCATTGTGATGTTCCATGAGGCCAGCAGCTTGGGAATGATAGACTAAGTGGAAGTTCCTGAGTGACCCATGATATCATGCCTGTTTCTGGGTATCTGCAGTTGTAAAATGAAAGCCCTACTTTGAGTTGAGAATGTCAAAAGGGCTAAAAGTTGGAAGTCAGTAACAATTAGAAAATGACAATACCTCTTTTGCTAAGGCATTCCAGATCAGAGAAGCCAGTAGGAGATCAACCAACATGTTTATACATGTAATAGTGGAGCAGAAGGCACCAGCATGGTGGAAGAGGCATGATGAAATCAATGATCATTGGCTAAAGGGGCAGACAAACCAGATGCATCAGGGAGTGCCATGCCATGCACCAATATTTATTAACGGCACAGCATTTTAGATTAAGTAACACTTGCTTAGCTTAGGGTGGGGTAAGATGAACCCTGTGGCTCTAGGCATGTTGTAATATAGTTGAATGGCACCATTATGTTAGTGCTTGAGCAATATAGGTTTTATGGCCTTGAAAATTTGGGAGTAAGTTGGAGAGTGTTGAAGCCCTGGTGGTGTATGTATGGGAGATGTGGCTGAGGATTCATGACCTCCTGGAGGTTGGAGATCAAGAGCTTACGAGGTTTCTTGGGAGTGTGAGTTTGGCATGATTCAGAGACCAGAACAGGTAGTGACTTGAATGCCAATGACCTTGTCCACTGTGCAGTTGAAAATGGTTTCAAGTGTATTGGCCTGTGAATGTGCTGAAACATGAGTTACTTGGAAGGCAACAATGGCTTCTATTAGTTTGGCCCATATAGAGGCACCCCATATTGGGTGTCCATGGATTTTTAAAAGAATCATTCAACCATTAGCTTGACTATAGTGACAGCCATTTGGGTGCAACCCAGGATTCAGTGAAAATGTGAACCTGAGTGCTGTTATAGGCCAGGACATGTAACACCACTATCCAGATAGCCTACTAGCTTTCTGACCTGGGCTGAACCCATTTTGCCATCTTGGGTTGGTGTGGTGCTGCTACTGGGGTAGACGGCAGCTGCTGGCCAGTGGACTCCACAGTGTACAGTGATGGGCTTGTCATCCATAAAATATATGGACTCCATTTTTCATAAACTCAGCTCTTCCCTGGGGCCTCCACAGGTGGCTAAGGATTCAAGCAGTGGGGGTGCTGTTATCAAGTCCTCTGGGTTCATGTGCAGGGGGTGGGTGGAGCAATGGGAGAGCCACATCACCCTGTAATTTGTAAAGGAACAATTCTGACAAAATTGGCAATTTCCATTGTATGAGACAGGAAGTAATGGTTTTACAGAACCTCTGCTGGGAGGTATCTGTAACCCACATACACAGGGTATTATTGAGATCTGGGTACTTAGTAGTAGTGAAACATGTCTGATAAGTGCTTGGTTTCTTTAAGAGTGTTGTATGCAGCAAAGAGGTTTTCAAGAGGTGTAAATTGGACTGTGGCCATGGGAAGCTTATGAGCTAAGAATCCTATGGGTAGCTATGCAGGGTCACGATTGGTCCTTAGGGTCCAGGAGAATTAATCAGTGTTAGCAAGCCCCTTGACAGGAACCTCTGAACCTGATGGGTCTAGGGACATTGTCTGGGAGAAAGCCTTTTGGGCCAGGTACCTTGTTGTGGCCCCCAATAAAAGGTGGAGGATTTCCTTGTGATGGCAGATATGGGTTGGAGCAGAATAGAGAAATGGAGTATATACTGCCTCCAGAAAGCAAAAAGCCTTATGCATGTTAGAATGTGGTTTTTAACTGCAAGGGATATTTGGTAACCTGTGGAGGACCATGTGATGCCTAAAAACTTCACTGCAGTGGCAGTGCCCTGAACTTTATGTGAGGATATAACCCATCCAGGACCTTGGAAAACAAAAGCCATCAAAGTATCTACTAAAATGTCATCTAGTTAAAATATAGTGCCATAAAGTGCATGGGTTTGGCTCTAATTGCATTAAATTTTGGTATCACAATTTACAGGCTAAGCTGGGCTTTTAAGGCAGCATATAGGCAATCTGGTGAAGGTATATCTAGAATCCTCTCCAGTGAAGGCAAACTGAGATTCTGGCCTCTTCTTTAAACCTGAATTTGCTGCACTCATGTTTTCCAGTGTGCTCTGGTGGTGGGGAAAGGGACAGTGGTATTTTGTGGTTTCTTGAGAAGTTGGGCTCTGAGTATTTTAGGATTCTTTAACAGCTTATGTATCTTAAGAGTTTTTGGCTAGCCCTGCTAAGTGTTGATATTTTTCAGCCTAAGCAATAGCTCAATCCCTGTACCAAAGACACACAAAAACCAATCTGTCCTCTTTTCTCCCTCCTTCTGCACAATCTTCTCTAAGTTTTTCATTTCCACCATGGTATAGTAACATGTCTCTATTGCATGCTCTTTCTGAGCATCCCTGAAGATCTTTGTGTACCAGATGGTGTCAGGAAAAGCCTGAGGGATAGGAGGATTGTTCTGCCCAGACTCATAGGCCACCACTTTCTGCTAAATGGTATCCCAGTAGAACTCTGAGGGATCCATGTCAGCATGCAGTAAAGCAAGGGTGGCAGGGATTACCGAGATGGCACCCAGATCATAAGATTGCAGAACAAGGGCCTTTGCAGGCTGGTAGGCTGCAGCACCTAGCAGTGTCCATACCTTTAAGCATGGCTTCTTACAGGTGCTGAAGAGGTTTTCCACTTTCTCTAGAGATTAGTCCAAGCTAGCACCGTTTACATATTATGCCACATTTTGCCAATAGCCAGTTTATGATCTTTTGCCAGGGTTGAGTCTTCTGGTACACCTGTGGGCTCAGGGGCAAAGAACAACAAAAGCACGGGAAACAGCAGCTTTGCTTGACAGTACTTACTCTTGTAGAGTTACCCCTATCACAGATTAGAGATGGATTAATTCAATCCTTTATTGGGTTCCACTCACTGAAACTCAGCCAGGGATCATATCCACTCTCTGACTTCTGTAAGGGCAGTATTTTGGCCTGGAGACTGTTAATCCCTGTCTCTATCACCCCTGAGATAGGGGTAGAGACCTACCATCTTGGCTGGTTTCTCCAGCTCAAGGCTTTCAGCTCAGTAACAAATACAGTCGACCATTAATGAGATCCCAAGTCACTGGCACAGTGTACCTGGCTGAAGGAGCAACACACCCTAAAGTAGTGGCCCACTGTATAGAGACTGTTCCAGGAAGGGCAGCAAAAATCGCTTAGGGAAACACACCTTTCTTACACTGAGGTCTACCTTCAGGAGCTGCATGATGTTCAATGGTGCTGATAGTAACCTATGACAATTAAACTTTGTGGAAAGTCCCCAAGGCAACAGCCTGCAAAAGCAGATCACAGCAGCACAAAGCAGACTGTTGAATGCCAGCTACTGTAATACCATCCCATAGGTTTTGGGTGGTCTAGTAAAGGAAGCTTGTTAACCATTCACAATGACCAGTCATTGGGAGAGTGTCCACATCGTGACCATGATCCTATTGATTATGTCAATTGTCTTACTCTTTCTGTGAGGAGTTGGTAACTAAACAGTTCATTTGGGTTCCAGAGAAAGGGAGCCTCAGGGGTAAAGCTCCATAGGGTCAGATCACAGTCAGCCTCAGCAACACAGTCACGATGAGAACATTTAAGTGTTTATTACTTACTCGACCTCAATCTGGGCAGGGTGATGAGAGAAAGGCTGACAGCAGTCATCAGTCCAAGACCTTAACAGAAGCTAACTAGCTCTTGGAAAAGCAGTCTTCTCTGTTTTAGGGGAGCTGAGGATGGGAGACCTTGCTTTAGTGGGGTTGTTTCTTATTGGATCTTTTAAATGGCTTTGGCAGCAAAGGCTGACCTGGCTATAGGTTAAGATTAATGCCCAGCCTCCAGGGAAGGGCTGCCTGTATTTCCAAACCAGCTTTGGCCAGGCCTTGGCAACAAATAACTGATGTTCTAACTGTTCCCAAGACAGGCATATGCAGGAAGATGTCCTGAGAAAAGTGGGCAGATTCATGAGATTATTGCGGCACACAAAATACAGATATGCAGAGCTCAGGTTCCACTATAGGACTTGGAGATGGAAATATGTTGATGTATTACAACAGAATGTGATAGCAAAAATAAGCAAGGATTGGTGATTGATTTTCTATGAACAGTGATAAAGTAAGATATGGCAAGGGGGATTCTAAGGTGTTGCATTTTCCTAACGAAATGAGTATCCCATTATATAAGGTGGCTATTTATTTAGTTATTAATTTATTTATTTACTTTACAGGTAGTAAAACAGAGCTGAGTTTAAGATTATATATGGTAACTTCCACAGTTAAAGCCTATATTCATAGGGACATGATCTGCAGATAGCTATTTTACATGTAAATTCATTACAGTAGCATTTTGATGGAACTACACAAATAGTAACTTACTATTCAAAATATAAATATCATATATATTAACAAATTAACATCACAGAATGATATAAAGCCAAACAAAGAAGATGTTTGAAATAATTTTCTAATTGCAAATTTGCTTAAATACTTGCTGTTTTAGTTTGCTAGGCTACTGAATTGCAATATACAAGAAATGGGGATTTATTAACTTGCAAGCCTACTGTTCCAAGGCTTTGAAAATATCCAAATCAAGGCTTGATGAGATGATGCTGTCTCCCTGAAGACCGACTACCAGCGATCCTGGACTCTTCTCTTACATGGTAAGGAGCATGGCAGAAGCCACTGATTTCTCTCTTCTTATCCTGGCCTCCTTGCTTTCCACTTCTGGCTTCAGTGGCTTTTTCTCATAGCCCCTATGGCTTTCTCTCTGCCTTTCTCTCAATATTCATCCCATTTATAAAAGACTCTAGTAAGAACATTAAGACCGACCTGGACCATGCCCTAACTGGAGAAACCTAATCAAAAGGTCCTACCTGCAATAGGTTCACACCTACAGGAAGGGATTAGCCCTAAGGATATGACTTCTGGAAGTCCAAAAGAGTCTCAGACTACCACATTTATAAAAAGTAAATATAAACATTCTTAGTCAACCCACAAGTAAGTAGGTGTGCATAAATATGCTGAGGGCAGTAAATAAATATTGCCCTTTCTTTAAAATATTGCTCATCTGTTGTATTTAACTTTTGAATTTTCTTCAAATATTGTTGATGTTCTTAAACTTTTAAATTTTATAATCAAAATAAAGTTGATTATATAGATATTTTAACAATGCAATTTAATTTTATTTTTAGGAGGTTCTAATATTTTACAAAAATATAAGTATGAAATGAATGAATGGGAAAACTGAACTTCTTTCATAAGTCTTCAAATTGAAATTGATTTTGTGGTCTATGAGCACTGAGTTTGGTATAGGTTGTCCATGCACAGCTCCAGTTTTGTCCTAGCAAAGGAGCAAACATAGAGTTATAGGAGATATGAAGTGGCAAAGAGAAAACTGAGTTAAAGATACATGTATTAACATACATTATCCCAGGGACTAAGATTTGGCAAAGATTACTACTTTAAGGAGGTAGTTGAGAGGACATAGAGACGTTGGTGTTCTTTGATTGAGAATGTATCACTATTATTGCAATATTTTGCATATAGGTTTTGATGTTCTGATGGACATGAAAAGTTTAAGAAAAAAGATTTGTGGCACAAATTTCAATTTATAAATAGAGGTAATTTTGACAATAGTACCCATGAATGTGTAATGCCTTGATAAGGAAAACTAATTAGTCACTCAGAACAAAATATTTAATGTACTCATAATATAATCCATGCTATCAGATGCCAAAATTTAATATATGAAAAAATTCAACCATTTGCATGTGCCACAAGATGCTAATATCATTTTATTCTCTTATCATATAAAAAGGTTTGTGCAAATTCTCAGTTATTTATAACAACTCTTCTTAAAATTTAATGTGTTTACTAATCACATGGCACTCTCTATAAAATACACATTGTCTCCAATCTGGAATGAATCAATAAAGCCCAGAAGGTGACAGCTGTGCAAGATGCAAAGATTGGATATTCTCATGTTTTTTTAATAATGATAATTGATCCCTAAAAATAACAGAAAATGTTTGATAAGAAAAAAAATGGTATCTTTCTTCTCAACATGGATTATCTCATTGGATTTTGAAAATAAATCTCCAAGGTAAACATTCTAATAATGCACATTTTACAGATAACTACACTGAGTGAGTAAGTAGCTTCCCACAGCTATAATACTCAAGTGGTGGGTCTGGTTTTTAACCAAGCATATTGATTGAAAAGACCAAAATCCACATGTAATTGTTCGAAGCTGTATGTACCCCAGTACTATATGTTCTGGAACTTAAATCATTCCAGTGGGTGTGAACCCATTGTAAATAGGGTCTTTTGATGAAGTTAATTCAGTTTAGGTGTGACCCAGCCCAAGGTTTTTGTTTTTTGTTTTTTTGTTTTGTTTTGATTTGTTTTTTGAGTTATTGAGGCTGGATATTAAACCGGGGACTTCATATGTGGCAAGCCAACACTCAACCACTGAGTCACATAGGCTCCCCTGAGTTTTTTTTTTTTTTACATTTGTTTACTTGTTGTTTTTAGGAGGCACTGGGAATGAACCCAGGACCTCCCATTTCCAAAGCAGGACCTAAGCTTCTTGAGCCAAATCCGCTCCCTTAGCCCAATCTCAATTCTATTCCTGGAATCTTTTATAAATGAAATGAAACTCAGAGAGAGAAAGCCACAGAGAAAAAAGCCAAAAGATGAACATTAATAGAACCCAGAAAAGGATGGAGAGATCAGGAAATATCTCTATGTGCTTTGCCATGAGACAAACTAAGGACCAAGGATTTACCAGCAGCCAGCCTCAGAAGACCACAGTCTTCATGAGAAAGCATTACCTTGATGATGCCTTGATTTTGACTCCTACCTTACCCTCAAAAGTATGAGCTAATAAATGACCATTGTTTATCCTAACCAATTTCATGGTATTTTCTTGAGAATCCCAGGAAAACTAAAACATGTTTTGGTATCAGGAGTGGAGTGGTGCTATTGCAAATATCAAAAATGTGGAAACAGCTTTGGAATTCGGTAATGGCTGAAAGCTGGAAGAATTGTGATGTGCTTGATAGAAACATTCTAGATTGCTTTGAAACTTGGTATAAATATGAATACTAAAGGGACATTTTATGCAGCCTTAAATGGAAATGACGGATGAGTTGTAGGAAACTCTAGGAAAGGTGGACCTTGTTTGAAATTCACAGAGATCTTGGTGAAATTGTGTTCTGATGTCAGACAGAAGGAGGACCAACCTGAAAATGATGAACTTTGACATTTAACTGAGGAAATTTCCAAGATACTTGTGGATTGTGCAACTTAGTTGCTTCTAGAAGCTTGTAAAGGAATCAGAGCATGCTCTCTTATGTTTTTGTTTCAATGGATTCCATAGTAATGTCCTATCATTTCTGATTTTCATTATTTGCATCCTCTCAATTTTTCTTTGTCAGTGTAGCTAAAGGTTTCTTAATTCTATTGATCTTTTCAAATAACCAACTTTTGGTTTTGTTGATTCTTTCCAATTTTTTCATTTGTTTTCTGTTGCGTTTATCTACACTCTAATAGTTGCTATTTCCTTCTTTCTGTTTTCTTTCATTTTTCTGGATCTTCCAGATTTGATGTCAGTTTTCTTATTAAAGGCTTTCAGCTTTTTTGATGTAGGCATGTAGAGCTATAATTTTCCATCACAGCACTGTCTTCAATGCATCCCAGAAGTTTTGGTATATTGCATTTTCATTTTCATTCTCCTCAATATATTTCCTAATTTTGCTTCTGATTTTCTGTTTAACCCATTGTTTGTTTAAGAGTATGTTGTTTAATTTTGACACATTTAAAAGGTTCCATTTCTCCCTCTGTTGATGATTTCTAGCTTCATTCCATTGTAGGCAGAGAATAAACATTGTATGTTTCCAATATTTTTAAATAGGTCAAGATTTGTTTTTGTGATCCATCACGGTCTATCCTAGAGAAGGATCAATGTGTACTCAAGAATATTTTGTGTTCTGTTTTTCTTGGGTGAAGTGTTCTATATACATCTGTTAGATATAGTTTGTTTAGAGTATCATTCAAGTCTTGTACTTCTTTATTGATCTTCTGATTATATGTGCTACCTATTATTGAGAATACTGTGTTAAATTCTCCTACTAAAAATGTGGAACCATCAAATTCTTCCTTCAAATCTCTCAGTATTTGCTTCATATATTTTGGCATTCTGCTATGTCTCTCTATATTTATAATTATTATATATTCCTGTTGAATTGTCCCCTTTATCATTACATAATGACTATCTCTGTCCTTCCTAACTAGTTTTGACTGAAAGTCTATTTTATCTGATATGAATATAGCCATCCTAGGTCTGTTTTGGTTCCTACTTGAATACTATATTTTCCCCATCCTATCATCATCATCCTAGTTGTATCTTTGAATTTAATATGAGTCTCTTGCACACAATATATATTAGGGTCATGCTATTTTAATTGATTTTGCCAATCTCTTCCTTTTAACTAGAGAGTTTAATCTGTTTACATTTAAAGTCACCATAATAATATGGAACTTTTATGTGTCATTTTTCTCTTTAGTATTTGTAAGTGATACCACTTTTTTTTTAAAAAACAAATCAGTATTATTGATATATATATTAATAAAGCATAATTCAATTCAAAGTGTACAGTGTTATTCAGTATAATCACATAGTTGTGCATTCATCACTGCAATCATTTTAGAGCTTTTAATTATTGCAATAATAATAACAATATCAAAAAACAAAAACCCAAACAACCAAACAAAACTCATCACTTTTCAATTTCTTTATTGAAATTGATTCCCCTACCCTATGTAACTGTTATTGTTTCCTTCTCTCTAGAATATTTGTGTTGATATTTTCTGAAAACAGACTTACAGATACAGTATCACCCGTATTTGTATTTTACATGAGCTTTCACTATGTTATATGGTCCCAGGTTACATTTTTTAGCTTTCCTTCTGGTAATATAAATGTCCTTAGGCTTTTCCTTTCAACCACTGCCATATCCATATAATAGCTCTGCTAGCCACAGCAACATGATGTGCTTTCATCGTTTCCATTCATTTCCAAAGATTTACAAACAACCTTTTAAACAATTCTGCACAGATTAACCATCAGCTTTCCATTCTCTATTCTATTCTCTTTCTATTTTCCGGTGACCTACATTCTAATTATTTATTCCATGAGTAGACATAATATATTTGGTTCATAGTAGGGCAATCATACAGTGTTTGTCCTTTTGTGTCTGGCTTGCTTCACTCAACATAATGTTCTCTAGGTTCATCCATGTTTTCATATGCTTCACAACTTAATCTCTTCTTACTGCTGCATAATATTCCATTGTGTATATACACCACAATTTGTTTATCCTTTCACAGTTTATGGACACTTGAGTTGTTTCCAAATTTTGAATCTCATGAAGAACGTTGCTAAAAACATCACTGTGCAGATGTCTGTTCTCATCACTACTCTCAGTTCTTCTGGGTATATACCTAGCAATGGTATTGCTGGTCACATGGCAAGTCAATATTCAAGTTTATTAGGAAATGTGAAACTGTACCATTCTACATTCCCACCAGCAGTGAATACGCATTTTGATCTTTCCACCTTCTCTCCAACATTTACAGTTTTCTGAATTTTTAATAGTGGCCAGTCTAATAGGAGTCAAATGATATCTCACTGTACTTTTGTTTTACATTTCCTAAATGCCAGTGATGTTGAGCATTTTTTCATGTGTTTCTTCACCATTTGTATTTCTTCTTTGGACAATTGACTTTTCAAGTTGTTTTCCCATTTTTAATTGGGTAGTTTTTTTTTTTATTGTCGAGTTGTATGATCTCTTTATATATTATGTATATTAAACACTTATCAGATATTTGATTGTCGAATATTTTCTCCCATTCAGTCAGCTACCTTTCCATGTTTTTGACAAAGTCCTTTGAGGTGCAAAATTGTTTAATTATGAAAAGGTCCCATTTATCTATTTTTTCTTTTGTTACTCATGTTTTGGGTGTAAGGTTTAAGAAACTACCGCCTACCACAAGATCTTGAAGATGTTTCCCTACATTTTCTTCTAGGAGTTTTATGGTTGTCACTTTTATATTTAGGTCCTTGACTCATTTTGAGTTAATTTTTGTATAATATATGAGTTAGGGGCCTTCTTTCTTTCTTTTAGATATACCTATCCAGTTCTCCCACCACTTTTGGTGAATAGACTGTTCTGGCCCAGCTAGGATGACTTAACAGACTTGTCAAAAATAACTTGACTGTAGATGTGAAGGTCTATTTCTGAGTTCTTGATTCAGTTTCATTGTTCAAGCTGGCTCTCTTTATGCCAGTACAATGCTGTTTTGACCATAGTAGCTATGTAATATGCTTTAAAGTCAGGAAGTGATAGTCCTCCAACATCATTTTTTAAGACATTTTTTCCTAGTCACAATCCCTTACCTTCCAAATAAATTTGATTATTGACTTTTCCTTTTCTGCATAAAAGGCTGTTGGGATTTTTACTGGGATTGCATATCATCTGTAAATCAGTGTGATTAGAATTTATGTCTTAATATTTAGTCTTTTAATCCATGAACATGGAATGTACTTACATTTATGTAAGTCTTATTTGGTTTCTTTTAGCAACGTTTGGTAGTTTTCTACATGTCTTTGCTTACATTTATTACTGTATATTTATTGTTTATTCACTATTAAAATGAAATTAGTTTTTTCTGATTTCTTCCTCAAGTTGCACATCAGTAGTGTATACAAACACTATTAATTTTTCTGTATTAATCTTGTATCATGCCTCTTGGCTGAACTTGTCTATTAATTCTAGTAGCTTTCTACTGGATTTTTCAGGATTTTCTGGATACAGGATCATGTCATCAGTGAATAGTGACAGTTATACGTCTTCCTTTCCTACTCGGGTGCCTTTTATTTCTTTATCTAGCCTAATTGCTCTAGCTAGATCTTGTAGAACAATATTGAATAATGGTAAGAGTGGGCATCCTTGTCTTCCTCCTGATCTCACTGGGGAAGCTTTCAGTCTTTAACCATTGAGTACAATGCTAGCTGTAGGTGTTTCATAGATACACTTTAGTGTATTGAAAAAGCTTCCTTCTATTCTTATCTTTTGGAGGGCTTTTATGAAGAACTGGTGCTGTGTTTTGTCAAAAGCCTTTTCTGCACCAACAGGTAGATCATGTGATTTTTCTTCAATAATTAATCAATTTGGTTTATTACACTAATTGATTGTCTTGTGTAGAATCGCCCTTGCATACCTGGGATAAAACCCACTTGTTCATGGTATATAATACTTTTCATGTGCTTTTGGATTCATTATGTAATTATTTTGTTGAGTTTTTTGAATCTATAGTCATTAGAGGTATTGGTCTGTAATTCTCTCTTTTTTTTTTTTTGTAGTATTTTTATGTGGTTTTGGTATTAGGGTAATGTTGGCTTCATAGTCTGAGTTTGGTAGCATTCTTTCCATCTCAATTTTTTTTATGAGTTGATCAGAATGCATGTGTGAACCATCTGTTCCTGGGATTTTCATCTTTGGGAAGTTTTCTTTTTATTCTTATCAAATCAAATTTATTGATACATGCCATCCAAAGTGTACAATCAATGGTATTTGGTATAATCACATAGTTGGGAGCTCATCACTTCAGTCATTAATAAAGCAATGTTTCAATAATAATAATAAACAAAAAAAGACAAGAAAATCTTTACCTTTCAAATTTTTATGAATGTTTCAGTCTCTCACTTGTAATTGGTTTGTTGAGGCCTTCTATTTCTTCTAGAGTCTGTGTAGGTGGTTCATGTGTTTCTTGGAATTTGTTAATCTTTTCTACATTTTGTAGTTTTTTTGGTATGCAGTTGTTCATAGTATCCTCTTATGATCTCTACTTTTTCTCCGGGTTCAGTGTTAATGCCACCCTTGCATTTATGATTATATTTATTTGTGTCTTACCTCTTTTTTTGTAAGTCTAGCTAAGGATTTGTTGATTTTGTTGATCTTCTCAAAGAATCAGCATGTGGTTTTGTTGATTCTCTATATTGTTTCTATTGTTTACTTTATTTTAATTCTCAATTTCATGTATTTCTGCTTAAATCTTTAATATTTCTCTCCTTTGGCTTGGTTTGGGATTAGTTTTCTGTTCTTTTAGTCTTCTAGGTTTGTAGGTAGATCTTCAATTTTATCTCTTTCTTTTTCTTTTTTATCATGTAAGCATGGAGGGCTAAAAATTTTCTTCTTAGCACTATCTTGGCAGTGTCCTATATGTTTTGATATGTTGTGTTCTCATTTTTGTTTGTCTCAAAGCTTTTGCTGAATTCTCTTGCAATTTTTTTCTTTGACCCACTTATTATTTTACAGTGTGTTGTTCATTCTCCATATATTTATGACTTTTCCCTTTTACCATCCTTATTGACTTTAATTTATTCTGTTTTGATCAGAGAAAGAGCTTTTAATAATTTTAATCTTTTTTAAATTTATTGAGACTTGTCTTTTGACCCAACATATGTTCAATCTTGGAGAATGATCCATGTGCAGTTGAAAAGAATGCATATCTTGTTGTTTTGGGGTGCAATGCTCTATAGAGGTCTGTTAGATCTAGTTCATTCACCATATTATTTATGTTTTCTATTTATTTATGCTCTGTCCATATGTTCTACCAAAAACTGAGAGTGTTCCACTGAATTATCCAAATATTACTGTAAGGAAATCTATTTTCTCCTTCACCTCTGTCAGCGCATGCCTCACGTATCTTGGGGCACTCAGGTTAGGTGCATAAATATTTAGTACTGCTGTTTTATCTTGGTGAATTGCCACTTTTATCAATATATAATAACCTTCCTCCAAGCTTTCAGTTTGAAAATACACACACAAAAAAAGGCAACAAAAACATATAGAGTATAAAAGAAAATATTACACAGAATAAGGCAACACAATTAGTTTATTGCATGGTTTTCTGCCATATCAATAAATGCAAATGGAAAACATTGTGATGAGGCAATGTTTCAATACAAATAAAAATGTTCATGGTGATTAACCCACCCACTAATATATCTTACAAGTGTACTCAGGATTATTTGTCACATAAATGTATATACACATTCCTACAGTACTGTTCATAAACAATTTAATGACAGCAATAGAAATAACAGGTTAAATGTTCATTAGTAGGAGACTGGTTAAATAAGCACATGTATAAAAGAGAGTAAGTTGTATTATTGAAGATAATATAAAATGTCTGTATATAGCTACATTTTTACATAACATTTGCTATGTAAAAATGATCTTGATTTGTGCATTAAAGCAGCCTGGAATTATGTACAAGATATGGTGGCTTTGGGGAACTTTCTTTTTCTTTTAATATAACAGTTTATTGACATAAAATTTACATAACATACAATTAAACCTTTGAAAGCATGCAATTCAGTGGGTTTTAGTTTATTTAGAGAGTTTAGTATATTCAGAGATTTTGATCACTCTTTAATTTTAGAATATTTTCATCATTACATGAAGAAATTTCCATTAGCAGTCACTCTCCATTCCCCTATACTTCTGGTCCCTGGCAATCACTAATGTACTTTCTATCTCTATGGATTTGCCTAATATGGATTGAGTATAAGTGGAATAATACAATATATGGTCTTTTATCACTGAGAATAATATCTGGCTTTTATAACTGAGAATAATGTTTCCAAAGGCATCTGTATTTTAGTCTGTATCACTTTTCAATATTATTCTGTGTTTGCTAGTATACTTAGGTTTTAGAAATAAATATAGAATCTGAATATTAAAAGTAGGGAACAAAATTGTCCTTTTTCTTACATGATTATTATTGCATACCTGGAAAACTAAAAGTAATCTATTGAAGTAAGAAAATAATTCAATAATTGACTCAAAAAAGACCACACAAATAAAGCAATTGTCATTTTTTAGGACACTAATATCTATTAAATATAATGGAAGAATGGCTCACAACTGTTTACAAAATCAAGAGTTAAATGTTTTGGAAAAGAACCAAAGAAAAAATGTACAATGCTATTAAGGAAAAAGAAAGTAATTATGAGTTATTTTTAGAAAAAAATAGAAAAAAAGAAAGGGTATTTGAAAAATTTAGAAAGTTATATCTTGGTTTTAGGTAGCATGATACAAAATATAGTTTAAGAACAATCCTTTCCAAGTAAGACTCCAAAGACAGACACAATAATGGAAAGTGTTATTATATTTGATTAGATTAAAGAAAACCTCTTGGGCAGTATTTTAGCAGAAATAAAAGTACAAACAAACTTTTTATATGGAAAAAGTATAAGATGAATAGAGTCTAAATTTCTTAATATTAAGAAGCAATAAAAATCTATGAGATTAGTGAAAATTTATAGGAGGATATGTCACATAAAATTAAGACAAATGGCTCATATACTTTTTAAAACTTAGTCTCACTAACAATTAGATATATGCACAACAAAACAATAAGGGCATTATATAACTCAAATAATACTGTTAAGGAATGTTAGCCCCAGATACAAAGCTATGATAACCTGTGCCTTTTGAGATTTCTTTGCAGCTTTGGAAATAAATGAGGTCATTCTTTAAAGTCCCTAACTTCTGAGAACAAATGTGGTGATTAATTTGGTTATACCCCAGTGTATTTCCTTATCCAAATCAAGGAAGATCACTTTAAAGTAAGGAGGAGGCCATTTTAGAGCAGCATATACCATGCAGAACTGTGTGGGAGAGAGTGTGATCTATGATGTGAACTGTGGTCTATGCTTAGTGGCAAAGCCCCAGGATGTGTATATCCATTGCAGGTGATGTGCCACACTAATGAAAGAGGTTTATGTGAGATGTTATGGGAGGTATGGGAGGTAGAGATCACGGGATCCCTGTAATTTTTGTGTAACATCTATGTAATCTAGCATCTTTTAAAATATATATAAAGTAAAAAAATAAATAAAAATAAGGAGTAAGCATAGACCAGTAATCCATGGTTCTTAGTCTACTCTCTCTGGGGGACATTGTGTATAAGATCATGAGCTGCAGATGGATGAATCTGGCTAAGAAAAGATATTCTTTGTTTATCACCCATTTCTGACACCTATTTTACTTTGTAACTCTAGTCAGATATCTTCCATTCCATAAGTATTAGTATTCTTGTCTTTAAAATGGGGGTAGATGGACAGAATAAGAGTGTAATGGACATTAGCTCTTAGTTTATCTTCTGGAAGCTAACAAGAACAGTAAGAGAGGAAGGGACTCAACAAGACCATCTTTTTGCCAGCTGCTGGAATTTTGTGTATTCATCCACTGGAGGAATAAAGAAACATTGGGATTTGAGGTCTGCCTAATAAGCAGAAGTACCATGCTGAAGAGGAGGGTCAGTGTGTCACCTCTGCAGTAGCTTTTAATGATGGTAATTGGAGATACAGGTGAGTATGTCTGAGGCCATAATATTGTAACAGACATTTTAGCAGGGTGAGCAAAATTCTGAGCTTCAGAGTGAGGCCTCCTGGGTTGAAACCCACACTCTACCTTCATCCACAGTGTGTCCTGGGTTAGTTCTTTAAGCTCTCCAAAGGTCTGATCCCTCCATGTAATGGGAATATTGTGGGTGGTTTTGAGCATTGTTGTATATTATATTAAAGAACGCATGGGAATTTCTCAGATGTTGCTTTTACAGGGTAAGTGGTCAGATCTGTCACTCACTAGTGTATTTCTCAAGCTGTGAATTCTCCCTACCTTTGATGATTTCACCAAAATGTACGCCTTCTCAGGTCCTCTTATTCTAAAGTAAATAGTACGACCCCCTGTTGTACTTGGGAGGATTAGAGTGGGAATGTGGTTATACATTTTGATGTATCCTGCTTTTATAAATTTTTAACAGATTTGATCCTTGGACCTGGCATTTTGACAATTTTGAAATATAAGTCAATAGTTCAAAAGTAAAATTACTTGAGGGCTTAAAAATTTTAAGAGGTTTCTCAAAATAAAAGAAGTATTAAAAACCTCTCATTCTGAATCAGATTTGCTTTAATGGACTTATAAATATCCACATAATAATGATTTTTTCTTAATATATTGGGTTTGTCAAAGACAGACAAGTGTTTATTGTTTTCACAAACACAGCTTGAGGTCTTTCTGCTAGTGGCAGCTCCACGGAAGGGAAAAATGGTGAGCAAGGCTCCACTCTGAGCCCAGGCAAGACAGTCAGGGTGAATCACCCAATGTGAAGTCTGCAGTGTTTAACAGAAAGGATGACATTTTCTTTCCTCTAAACCAGCTCTAACAACCCTTCATTGCTGTAATAACTTTATTAAGACCAGTCATAATGTTTGAATTTTAAAGGCCTGCCTAAATAGTTTATATTGGCAGTAAAACATAATATTCATCCTCTCTAAGTAAGAACACTTTCTTGCAGGCCGTGAGCACAGCTTTTTTCAAAGCTTAAGAAGCAGCAGTTTTTGCTGTAATGCTGGGGTCCAAAGCAAGGGCTCACCTAGACAAGATGAGTCACAGTGAGAAAGGGGAAGAGGTGGAAGGTTGGCCTAGACATGCACATTTTATCTTCCTCCCAGTTTGGGAACAAAGATGGGGAAATTTATAACCATTCCCATGTATCTAGACTTTAATTATAACCTTTATTTAATTTTCATTCAGTGAATAACACATTAAAACTTTCCAAGCTTTCTCTTTATCTTGTGTAAATTATGTTTTGTCTTCTCTTTCCCTTTAATTCTTATTGTACCACTCATTCCAAGCCATCTTTTTGTATTTCATAGCTATATTTTTAGAACAATACCTTGACCAGTTTCTCTGACTCACAAATATCTTTATTTCCAAAGAAAAGTTAATTAGTAGGAAATGCTACCTGCATTATGCCATCCAACTTTACATACCGAAGCAGCCTTTGCTCTCAATGTGGATGAGTGAAACCTAACCCTCTAAGTCCATTGCTCATGCCCATCCCTCTTACCCAGACCACTTTTGTGAACATTTGCAAGACTCTTCTACCTCTAACCCTTTCAGGCTGCTGAGTTTCTGCTTTGTTCCCACTGTATCCTTCCATTTTTCCCTTCTAAGATTTTCAAGGTTTAACCATTTCTTTTGCCACATTTATATGTCAAATCCACTTCATCACTTTTGAAAAATATATTGTCTGCCATAATTTAGTCCAATAAACATCATCTTACATGATTATTATAACTTTTAAATAAATAATATATTTTATTAGGAAGACAACATATTTCATTTGAATAACTAACAAGCAATTGCATGGTAGTTATTTGGATATGAAGGACTGATTTTTAAAAAAAAGTAGTATTGGGTTTCTAATTGCTGAGAAATTATTTAGATAGCTAAGATTTCCAAAGAAGAGTTTAGACATAGAACAGCCGGAATAGAAAAATAATTTTGGGGAAGACTGACATTTAGAAAGAAAATGCAAAAGGCTTCCAGCAAAGCAGAAAAAAACATTTTATGAATTATTAGATGCAAACCAGGACGTTCTAAGACAGTGGCTTCCAAACTTAAGCACATTTTAGAATCACCAGGGCAAATCATCAAAACTCATTGCAAAAGCCTCACACCATTGTTTGAATTTTTGTAGTTTTGGCTTGGTAGCCCAGGATATGCATTTCTAACAAGTTTTAAGATGATGTTGAGGCAGAATAGCCTGGTTCCACACTTTGAAAACTGCTGGTGTAAAACCACTGGAGCCCAACAGAGAAGATCTTAACAAAGGGAAAGGAGCCATTTTTTGTAACTCACAAGGAGAGGTCACAGGGAAGCCTCACATTGACTTTAGATAATAGAAGTTCATTTACAAACTTCATTTTGCTTTTTGTTTTTTTTGCCATTTGGTTGCCTCATGAGAGAAAGTATCAGTAGATTTATGGAACAAATAGAATTAGATGGTAGAAGGCATCAAACACCATTTCAGGATTTATGTATGACATGGTGGGTGAAATTAGAATGATACCCAGATTGTTGACGTTCAGGAACTGGGCCCATGAAAACGGTGCCGCGGATGAGAAAGAATGAGACAAAGAGAAGTAATAACTGGGATGAGGGACTCTCCATCCCAAGGTGAGAAGAAGAGCCCCACCACATTAAAAAACCATGGCTTTTATTTGGCTTTAGAACAAAGAAAATACGTGTGCACATGTGCAAAGACAATAGCTACGTGACAGTTTACATATTACTAAAGTCAGCAAGTTTTAAGGGTTAATGGCTCAGTTCTCTTTACATTCCTGCAGGTAGCAGACCTTGTAAATCTTTAGTAGCAGACCTTGTAAATCTTTATCTAACATATATATGTTACTCTCTCTGAAGTTCAGGATGTCTACCCCACAAGTCTCCTCTCAGACCTTATCTTGGTGTCTTGAGACTAAAGGCGCCTGCATCCTACTTTCCAGCCTGTCTCCCACATTCCAAGGCAGCCTGCTTTCTGTCAGTTGTCATGGCCTTTATTTGAACTCCATCACCAGGTAAAAGAAAATTAGATGAAAAGTTTTTCTTGGGATAAGAACTATGCAGGATATTGCCCTAAATATAATTGACTTTGGAAGCTAAACACTACTAATCTAAAATCTGAGCTTTCTACTCATTGCATTGCTTTGCATTTAATTGCTTTATGTAAATGTAAAGATTTCTGGTAGAATGCAAGATTTTGGTATATCTTCCACAGAGTATACACAGTTAAAATGATTAAAACCAATATTTTTGTTGAATTTATCTGTGATTTTTATCAATTTTCTTACTCAAACTGCAGAAGAGAAAGGTAAAAGATGAGAGAGCAAATCCTCAGATGCAAAAATTGTTTTAAGAACAAGGCAAAATTTAACTTTAAATTCAATAAACTAGCTTAGAAAAAGTAATGCTGTATTCATTGAACAGTTAACAGATTCACATTCTGAAATACTGGCAAAATTCTTACTCTAATTGAAGTAGCATTATAATGGGATCATTTAATAATATGTAAATTAAATGGGTTTTAATTGCATATCCAATGTATGATACTGCAGTAAAACTTCATGTGGGAAGGAGCTAATCTTCGTCTGAGACAAGAAGAAAGGAATAGAGAAATAAGTGAGAAAAAACAGATTAATGGCGACATACAGGGAACATTTACTATTCTCAGCCATGTAGATGATGGGGAAGCCCGCTGAAAATGATGACAATAGACACAGTGTTAAAGGGTAGGGGCAACTGGAGGAACACCATGGGGAAAAGGAAATCTGTCTAAGCACTAAGTATTCAGAGGGTTTTTTACCCCAGGTAATTAAAGAGAAGATTTGGTTAAAAACTCATGATTCACTTAAGACTACAGAAGTTATAATGGTGAATCCACAGTGAAGGTAAAAATTCAAATGCATATGAACATTTTGCTGCACATTTCAAACATTTCTCTTTGTAACTATCAAAATTAGGGTCAGTTATTTGTCAAATAAAATATGACAAGAAAAATACAAAGATATTTAACAGATTTCTATTGTCAATATCCCTAATAAATTGCCTAAATGTATTTATCTAAGATATCTCAAGTCCTTTCTTAATGTTTGACTATAAGTATCACTAATGACTCAGTATGTCAGATATTAAAGAATAATTTTTTAAAAGGATGAAATCATTACTCTTATACAAATATAAACAAACACATGCAAAAGATTTCATGTAACTCATTAATTATTGAGGGAACCAGCAAGATATTACAATTCATTCAGAAGATAAGTCAAATTACCATACATAAAAGCAAATAGATGCAAAATGCGTCTGTCTGCCGAACAATAATCAATTGCATTACACCAGAACACAACTAAGTTGCATTTCTTTGGGAAATAATTATTTCCATTATTAACAGTTTTCTGCAACTTTCAGAATTGTAAAATAGCTCACAAACAATAAAAGACAATGATAACTCAGTGCAATAAACAGGACTCTCAGTAATTTTTTTTTTGCCAATTTCAAAGATTTTTACAATTTTTCCTCTTACTGGCATTAGAAAGAAAAATTCATTATCTTTGAATGAGGAAAGTGATACAATGAGAAAACTCAGTGTAAATGGATACCAAATAATTTATCAAGGGTACAATGTAAGTAAATTGTTGAGCTAATATTTGTACTTATATGAATGCTCCATAAACAATGTCTTCTTTTACTACATATTGCAATGTAAAAATAAATGCAAAATTCTATTAAATGTAAACTATAGACTTTAAAATTAAAAAAAATTCAAGTAGAAGATTTGGGACTGATAGCCCTTTACAGTCACAAATCTAATGTTGAAATTTGAGGTTAAATATCTTGGTGATGACTTTGTGGGGTTAATCTCATGTGGTCTCAAATTTTGTGATAGATATATGGGTGAGTGACTGTAAGCAATTTTACACAAGTTTAAAAAAACATTAAATCATTTCAGTCCATTCTCAAGTTGTTAACTTTATTTTTTAGAGAAATTGATTAAATGTCCAGAGAAATGCACAACTTCACTTTGGGGACCACATTCTTCCTCATAGGTTTTTCCGAAGCTCAGGAGTTTCAGATATTACATGCTGTACAGTTTTTGATAGTTTTCCTGGCAGCTCTACTAGGGAATCTTCTCATCATCACTCTCACAAACAAGGATCCTTTCCTACAAACCCCCGTGTACTACTTCCTGAAGAACTTGTCCTTTCTCGATCTCAGCCTTATTTCCATCACTGTCCCCAAGACCATCGCTAACTCTCTGACTAATGACAACACAATCTCATTCTTGGGGTGTGTTTCACAAGTATTTTTCTTCTTCTTGGTCACTACAGAAGTAACTCTCCTCACAATGATGTCCTTATGACCACTATGTTGCCATCTGCCACCCACTCCAATATGAAATCATCATGAACCGTGGGGCCTGTGTGCAGATCACTGCTTCTTCATGGGTCAGTGGAGGTCTCAATGCAAGTCTGCACACAGCTGCCACCTTCTCATTACTCATGTGTGGGGCTTTTATTGTTCATCAGTTTTTCTGTGATGTCCCCCAACTGCTTTCTCTTGCTTGTTCTTATAAT
>JAQZBX010018993.1:0-34129 GCA_029593785.1 Cabassous unicinctus
AGAAAGAAAGAAAGAAAGAAAGAAAGAAAGAAAGAAAGAAAGAAAGAAAGAAAGAAAGAAAGAGAGAGAAGGAAAGAAGGGAAGGAAGGAAGGAAGGAAGGAAGGAAGGAAGGAAGGAAGGAAGGCAGGGAGGGAGGGAGGGAGGAGGAAACTTGCAATGTATAATATGGAAAAATCTCCAGAATAAATTGTTAGGTGAAAAAGGTAAAGGTCAGAACAGTATATAGTTTGCTAACTTTGTGTACAAATGAAGAAAATTAAGAAAATATGACTTTGTATAAAGTAAAAAGAAACTAATAAAAAGTGTTGCCTGAGAGAGGTGAGAACAGCATGGATAGGGTCAAGTGTGGGCAAGAGACTTTCAATATATACTTGTTGATAGTTTTGCTGGGAATAGAATTCTTGGTTGACAGATTTTTTTCCCCAGCACTATAAATATGTCATCCCATTGCCTTCTGGCTGCCATTACTTCTGATGAGAAGTCAGTTGTTAATCTTACTGGGGTTCCCTTGTATGTGAAGAGTCATTTTTCTTTTGTTGCTCTCAAGATTTTCTTATTGCCTTTGTCTTTCAGCATTTTTACCATGATTGTCTGTGTATGGATCTCTTTCTGTTTATCCTATTTAGGATTTATTGAGCTTCTCAGATGTGTAGATTGCTGTTTTTCAATAAATTGGGGACATTTTCAGTCATTATTTCTTCAAATATTTTTACTGCTCCTTTCTGTTTCTCCTCTCCTTCTGATATGACCATTGTGCATGTTAGTGTGCTTAATGGTATCCCACTGCTCTTTGAGCCTCTGTTAATTTTTTTTTTTCATTTTTTAAAAACAATTTATTGAAGTATATCATTCATACATGAACATACATAAACAATAAGTGTTCAGTAAACATCGTGATCTTACAAAACAAACATGCACAAAATCATACAGGGCTCCCACACATCACCCCCCCCACAAACATCCTGCATTGTTGTGAAACATTTTTTAACAAATCATGAAAGAGCATCGTCAAAGTATTACTACTAACTATAGTCTGAATCTTCCTCCCCTATACATTTTTTAAAGGATTTGTTTATATATTTATTCACTTTTATCCATTTTTATCCCCCACCACCACCATTTTTGCTGTTTCTGTGTCCATTCACTGGGCAACTCTCTGTGTCCATTTCCTGCCCTTTCTTCTCTTCCTTCTCCTCCTGTCTTCACTGGGATTCGATCCTCGGAACCTCCAATGTGGGAGAGAGGCATCCACCGCCTGCACCACTTTAGTTCCTGGTTTTTCGGTACATCTCATCTTGGCTCTCCCTTGTGTCACTCTCCTGTTACGTCATCATCTTGCTACATGGCTTGTGGGGACTGGCGGTGAGCCCACGCATGGGGCCTGGCAGCTCACCTGCTCACAGGGCCTGGCAGCGCACTCGCACACGGGGCCTCATGGCTCACCTGCGGATGGGGCCTGGTGGCTCACCCACTCGCGGGGCCTGGCGGCCCACGTGCCTTCTGTAGTTTTTTTTTTTAATTTTTACCGGGAGGTCCCAGGAGTTGAACCCAGGTCCCTCCATATGGGAGACGGATGCCCAACCACCCGAGCCACATCCATCCCCCTGTTATATCTCTTAAGGTTGACCAAAGATACCCAAAGTTACAGTGTTTTCTCATAAAGGATGGTCATATAATAAATCAGGCTTAGTTTATCACCAGCTTTCTAAAAACCAGACCTAGGGAGAAAAACTAGGTCTGGGGACACAGGCATGGTTTCTAATATAGCGAATGTTTAGCCTACCCTGATTATCACAAAAACAGGACAGCGAGAATATTCACACTGTTCATTTTTAAAAAATCTTTTTTTCTGTCAGTTCTTCAGTTAACATAATCTCTATTGATTTATCTTATTTATTTATATATTTCTTTTGATCTATCTTTAAGTTTGCTAATTCTTTCTTCTGCCAGCTCAAATGTACTATTGAGCCCCTCTAATGAGATTTTTTATTCCAGTTACTGTACTTTTCAAGTCCAGAATTTCCATTTGGTTCTATTTTAATAATTTCTCTTTATTTATTGACATTCTCTATTCGATGAAACATTGTCACCATGCCTTCTTTTGGTTCTTTAAATGTGGTTTCCTTTCATCCTTTGAATATATTTATAATGACTACTTTGAAGTCTTTGTTAAATCTTACATCTGGTCCCTCTCACAGGCAGTTTCTGTTGCCTGTTTCTTTTCTCCTGGGTATGGTTCACACTTTCTTGTTTCTTTGTGTATCTCATATTTTGTTGTTGAAACCTGGGCATTTTAGAGAGAACTAGGGAAAGCAACAGGTAAGGAAAGTCCTCCTGAAGCAACTCTAACAATTCTGGATACTGGTTCTCCCCAATCCCCACCCCAGGGCTTGTTATTGTTTGCTTGGTTATTTGTTTAGTGACTGAATGGACTATTTTAGTGAAACCTACTATCTATTTCCCCCTTAATGTAAAGCCTCTGATGTTGCTCATTAGAGGGCACAGCCTTGGGAATGAGCACAGTCATCCTGGGATTACAATGGTTTTAGCAGAGCCTTTGTATTAGTCAGCCAAAAGGGTGCTGATGCAAAATACCAGAAATCAGTTGGTTTTATAAAGGGTATTTATTTGGAGTAGAAGTCCATGGTTACCAGGCCATAAAGCATAAGTTTCTTCCCTCACCAAAGTCTATTGCCATGTGTTGGAGCAAGACAGCTGCTGACGTTTGCCAGGGTTGAGGCTTCTTGGGTTCCTCTCTTCCCAGGGCTCTGTTTCTCTCTGGGCTCAGCTCCTGTTTCCTCCACAAGGTCAGCTGTAGACTACTAGGCTTTCTAGGCTTTGCGTCTGTCCACAAGATCAGCTGTAGACTATCAGTGGAATGGCTCGTCTCTATCCTGGGGCCTTCTCTCCTTCCTCACCAGAACTCCAACATCAAAAACTGCTTCAACTCTGTTCTTTGCCATGCCTTTTATATTTGATTCCCGACCCACCAAGAAGTGGGCTCAACACCCTACTGACGTGGCCCAATCAAAGCCCCAATTATAACTTAATCATGTCCAGATAACAGATCAGTTTACAAGCATAATCCAATATCTATTTTTGGAATTCATAATTACAGCAAACTGCCAAACTGCTACAGCCCTCTTTGACTGTCTTTCCACTAATTGATGGCTGATTCTCTATTGTTTTCAATAATGCCCTGGCACATAAATTGCTCCACAGTCTATTCCAGTTGCAGGGATAGTTTTTGAGGTTACTGTTTGAAGTTTGTTCTGACCCCAGGAGGATTTTTATTAGCTGGCTCTTTCCCTGGTTCTCTCTAGTAAACTAGTTGGTCTCTAGTTTAGCTTGCATCTGTCATGAAGCTACTAACATCTTCTTAATTGCTTACCACCAAAACCTTTTTTTTTTTTTTAGAATGCCCTTAGGCTTGAATTTCCCCACTCTTTGTTTTAAATAAAGTTAGTTCCTTTGGGGAAAGTTTTGCCTCTGTTTTTTGGCCTATCTCTCTACCTACGCAAAATCTCTGAGCCACAGCTCTGAGCTGGCAACAGGTCAGTGGCATGCTTCTGAGAAACACCTCTGCTTTAGGAGCTGGGCACTGTGTGGGGGTAGTAGCCTCTGGTTTTCTCAGCTTGCCTCTCCTGGTGTGGAACCTCTGCCCTACAAATAAGCTGGAACAAGGGCAATCAGAGCCCCAGTATTTTCAGTGTGCTGTGCCTGAGGTAGAGCCTTCACTCTATGAGTGGGGTCTGGGTGGAAGAAGGGAGCCCTCAAACTCTTGGCCACACTCACCTGGAATTTATGCTCTGCATCTTTCTACCACTGAAGAGATAGGGTAGGACTTTGTTTTCTGCCTCAAAATCCTGCATGCCCTCATCTTGTCATTTCCAACCTCTCAGATTTTCCCTTCATGACTGGGAAGATTTATTCTATGCCGTATTTACTTTTAACATAACTTTTTTCAATTCTTCTCAGGCAATTCCCTATTTTACAACATGCTCGCCCTGATCATCTAAGATCGCTAAGTCTGTTTATCCACAGTGGCTGAATTCCTATTCTATGGTATCTTTTGTAACTGGAAGACTATATGAATTGTCCCTAAATCCCAGACAAGACTTCATTTTTCTCACAATGCCACACAATGCATTTTTTGCCTTTAACAGGCAAATATCACAGATACTTGTTAAATATTAGTTCAGTTGTGTTGTCTGTATATTTCTTATGCTAATAAGTGCCTAGAGGGGAGAGATTATCTCATCTACTTTATACTACAGTGAATGTGGAAAATATGCAGATAATCTACACACTTCTGATTGTGATGATGCCTTAAGGGGAAAAATGAAAACATCTTTAACTCTGACATGGTTCATGTATTTTCATCTTCAATAACAAAATGATGTACACCCCCTTGTCACACAAATAATTAAATACTAGTAAACATTTAAAAATAATTTACAGGAGAAAGTCACAGAAGCAAGAAGCTGGGAGCAACAAAACCTGGACTAGAAGGGAGAGACCAGCGGAGGCCTTGATGTGCCTTGCCTTGTGACGGGGGAGTCCAGGATCACTGGCAGCTGGACTTCGGAAGAAGGTATCGTCTTGATGATGCCTTGATTTGGACATTTTCACAGCCTCAGAGTTGTAAGTTTGTAAGCTAATGAATTCCCATTGTAAAAGCCAGTGCATTTCATGGTGTCTACTTTGAACAGCTTAGCAAACTAGAACAATGTTTACTGTTTCACTTCCCTCTACTTTGAAAATGAGTGAATCTCTTATTTGTGAAGCATGCTGACCCTACTGCACTGGAGTAGAAACTAAGGCTTTCCTCATGTTAGGTTTCCAGCACTCACACATTATGTTGGGCTTAGGCAATACTCTGAGAGAAGTTTAGATTTCACCTTGTCACCTGTTTTAGTTTTTTAGGTGCTAAAACCAAAGCCAGACACCAGGATAGTTTAAATAGTGGGAATTTATTGGCTCACAGTTTTGAGGCTGGAAGTAGAAAATCAGGTCATCATCAAAGCGATGCTTTCTCCTTGAAGACTGTGGTGTTCTGCAGCTGGCTGCCTGCAATCCTTGGAGATCCTTGGCTTTTCCATCATGTGGAACTGGATGTGGTGGCATCTTCTTTTGCTTCTGGGTTCCTGTTGACTTGCAGCTTCTGGCTGCTCCCGTGCCTTCTCTCTGTATGGCCTTCTCTATAAGGCCTCCAGTAACAGGATAAAGAACCATCCTGATTCAACTGTGTCACACCTTAACCCAAGAAACCTTATCAAAAGATCCTATTTACACAGGAATGTATTAAGATGAAGAACATGTTTTGGGAAGCGGATGTGGCTCAAGCAATTGGGCTTCCTCCAACCATACGGGAGGCCCCAGGTTCAGTTCCTGGTGCCCCTGGGAGAAGGCAAGCTGGCGCAGGGAGCTGACACAACAAGATGACGCAACAAAAGAGACACAAAGAGGAAAGACAACAAACCAGGTAGCTGAGGTGGCTCAAGTGATGCAGCACCTCTCTTCCATATGGGAGGTCCCAGGTCTGGATCCTGGTGCCTCCTAAAGAGAAGGTGAACAGACACAGAGAGCACACAGCAAATGGACACAGACAGCAGACAGTGACCGCAAACAATGAGGGGGTGGGTGGGAATAAATATATAAAATAAATCTTATAAAAGAACATGTTTTGCTGGAGTTCATAACTCCAAGCCACCATACCTCCTGTTCTGGTGTCTCTCTGGTTGAGCTGTGAAAATATTCTTGATAAAGCCAGTGTAAACAATTGAAAAATCCAATTCACAACTTATTGCCTTATGAGAGATAAATATAAAATTTTTCCAGAGCTGGTCAAGGAAAAATTGCTGGCTATTTCACAATGAAATCTTCAGATGATGGCTCACTTTGTTTCATATCTAATTTAAATTACTTATTCAATCAAGGCTATGACATATTAAAGAAAAGGGAGGATAGTAAAGAGAGAGAAAACACAAAACATTAATTTTTGAGTAAATGATTCTGCATTTAATGTGAGAAATTTCACACACACAAATCCTGAATTGTGCTTTTGAATTACTTTAACAATCATATTTGCTTTGCACATTTCTGAAGATGTTATCAGCTTGACTGATGAACCACTCTGACTTTATGCCTATGTTGTTAATACCCACATATAATAATCCCACATCTATTTTCTCTTTCTAAAAAACACATTATTTTAGACAAGTCATGTCTATAAAGCAATAATACATTATTCTTTTAACAAACATACTCAAACTTCCAAATGTAGGAGAGTATGATCCTCTTGTAAAGCTCTATGCTTATTTCAACAATGCTGCCACTTTACAAAATAATTTTAGAATTCCTCTTTGGAATCATTTTCAGTTATAGAGCCATAGGAAAGCCTATCTTGTTACTTATAGAGCTCTCATTTTTTTATTAAAAACAACAACAACATGGCATCACTCATCCTATTCAATCAACATGACTTCAAATTACACTTTTGACTGCATCCAAAAATCAAATTTACCTAAAAAGACAAAGATTTTCCACTGTGAAAGATATATATATATATTTTAAAAGTGAAAGCATTCTGAAAGTGGCATTCCAAAAATTAATCAGAAACAAAAATAGGTTAGAGAAAGGATAAAGCCTCAAAGCTTTCTAAGGCAGATAATTTTGGTGGCAGGATGCGGTGGAAAGGACTTTAATTTTTATATAAAAGACTGGAATACTTTTCTAAACAACCATTTTTCTTTGTCATATTTCTATTTGCCCTTCAGAAACAGAAGAATTTTATCTAGTAATAAACCACCATTTCAAAATTCTAAAATTGTTTTAAATGGAATATGAATTTAAAATTTCCCACAAAGATTATAAGGGGAGGGGGGAGAAAGTGCACCAAAGTGTAGAGGATCAGAATTTTACTTCTCTCAACCTAAGCATATATGTGAGGTGCACATTCTAAAAACATGGTTTTGTTGAATGCTGGTGATTTAGAGGAACCTTCAGGCAGCTTTAAGGGCTTCCTCTCATTCCTGAAACTGCATTTGAACAAATACTGGTTGCACTCAGTGATGTTTGTTTCACAGTGTGATTCCTGTAATGAGCTTTCCCGTAATTGTGAATTTTATTTTTTGTCACTTTTGACACTTAACAGTTCACAATGTTTAGTTGTGTGGCTTAAGATTGTTTTAATTTTTGCATTTTACATTCCTTCTGGCACTTTTGAAGAAGGGGACATTGTCTTTTATATTGTTTGGGGGAAGTGGTAAGCCTCCCTCCTCCGTCTCTTTGAGTTTTAAATGTTTGGCTTTATGAAATTCCACGATCCTCCCAGGAATCCTTTATCACTAAATGAAGCCGGTGGAAATTTGCCTTCACAGACTGTGGATCATAACCCTTCTTAAAGGCTGGTATCCCCGGCTTCTGATACAGGCTTCCTGGCCGTTGCTGCCACTGGCTCTGGTGGCCCCTGCCGGCAGAAAAGAACAACTGGATTTTTGCAGGCCCACATAGTCAAGTCCCCTCCGGCCCTGCTGGCTGGGTTGGAAGAGGGCATCCGGCTGCAGGCCCCCAGCCTGTTGGCATAGCGGTTACGAAGGCGACTGCGGCTTTGGACATGCAGACCCAGGCCCTGGCGGGGCAGGAAAGCGTCCACATTCCTAGTCCGGTAGCCCTCTTCCCGGTTGCGCCCCAGGAGTGTCAAAATGTTGGGGTTGCGGACGGCATAGATAACAGGGTTGATGGCCCCATTGGCCCAGGTCAGCCAGACAGCCAACACGTTGAGGAACGAGGGGTCCTTCGCGGCCTGCGACTGTCGGGTCGCGGCCAGCAGCACAAGAAAGCAGTAGGGCCCCCAGCAGCCGATGACGAAGAGGATCATGATCAGCACAGTGGTGGCCGTGCGCACCTCGCTGAAGCAGCGCAGCACGCGCGCATAGGTGGTCATGGGTCGCACGCGCACGTCCGATAGTCTCACCGTCTTGCAGATGTGGTAGTGGCAGAAGCACATGAGCAGGAAAGGCAGCAGGTAGCAGGCCACCACCAGCGCCACGCTGTAGGCCGCGCCCAGTTGCGCAGGGTCGGGGGAGGTCCGGTACAGGCAGTCGTGGAAGTTTTGCGCCGCCGGGGGCTCCCGGGGCGACCCCAGCCGCTCCCAGGGCAAGGAGAAGCCCAGGGCCGCCAGCCAGGCGCTTGCCAGCAGCTGCAGTGCGCGGCGGCGACCGATCTTCTCCCGCGGCGGCCGCACGATGGCGCAGTAGCGATCCAGCGAGATGAGGGCCACGCTGAGCGTGGACACGATGCCGAAGTAAGAGCTGAAGAAGCGGCTGGCGGCGCAGAAGCCGCGCCAGGGCCTCGCGGCAGCGGCAGGCGCTGAACCCCCGGGCGGCGTGAAGAGGTCCAGGAAGGCAGCGGGCAGACAGAGCAGCGCCGTGAGCAGGTCCGACAGGGACAGGGACAGGATAAAGGCGTTGGTGACGGTACGGAGCTGCCGGTGCTTCACGATCACCCCCATCACCGCGCAGTTGCCCAGACTAGACAGCAGGAAAATGAGCAGGAGGACGAGCGCTTGGGCCGCCACCGCGGCCCCATGCGACAGTAGCGGCGCCCCCTCCGGGCCCAGCGGCGGCCTCCCCGCCGCCCCCGCCGCCCAGTGCCCGCCGAGTCCGTCGCCAGCCGGGGCCACACCGCTGCCTCCTTCGGTGTCGTCTCTCTGGTTCCCCAGCGCCTCGGCGGCCGCGGTCGCCAAAGTGCTGAAGGAGAGCACGGCCGCCGCCGCCGCCGCGGAGGAAGTCCCGCCAGGCGTGACGGCCGCGGAGAGGGCGCCGGGGTGGGGGCTGCCCAGCAGGGCCATGCTCACTGGTGGGCGGGCCGGTGGCGGCGGCGGCTGCTCCTCCATGGGGCCCCGCGGCGGCCGCGGGTCTGTTCATCCCGCACGGGAGGGAGGCTGAGGGCTGGCTCGGGGCCGTGGGTAGCGGCCGCTGCCAGGAGTCGGGTTCGGCCGGAGGAGTAGTGGTCTGCCAGGGCCCGGCGGAGCCTTTGACGTGGGTTCCATGCGTTGCCGAGGGAACCGCGTGTTTACGCAGGAGCGCGGGGCGGGCCGCCGGTCCAGTGCCCTCCGAAAAGCCAGCCCACCACACATCCGTCCCTTGTTACTAAGAGGGTCTGGGCCTAGGAGAGTGGCCGGTCGGCCTTCTCAGGGACCACTGCTTGGCGAGGTAAATCGGGAGTGGCCCACTCACAACTGACCAAATATAACAATTGGCGGGGGGAGGGGGGGGGTGCTTCCTATGGGTGTTTTGAATTGGCATATTCAGATAAGAAAGGAATTGAGAACCCAGAATGAAAATCAATCTAAATTCTGGGGTTCTTAAATTTTTTTTTTTTTTTTAAGATTTATTTATTTATCCCCCCCTTGCTGCTTGTGCTTGCTGTGTCCACTCGCCGCGTGTCCTCTCCGTGTCCGCTCACCTTCCCCTCGCTGGGGCCGCGCAGGCCGGCCTACCCTCACCAGGAGGCCCCCGGGAAGCGAACCCTGGGCCTCACACATGGTAAACAGGGGCTCTATCGGTTGAGCCACACCCGCTTCCTGCTGTGAGGGCCCGCTGCATCAGCCCACTAGGCCTCGCTGGCCAGCCCGCCCCCACAAGGAGGCCCCGGTAAGTGAACCGGGGCCTCCCACATGGTAAACGGGGGCTCCATCGACCGAGCCACCCCTGCTTCCCTGGGGTTCTTAAATTTGAAGGGCAGAATAATTTAAGCCAGTGGTTCTCAAACTTGAGGGTGCCTTAAGATTACTTGGCGGCCCTACGCCAGAGTTTTAGATTCAGTAGGTCTGGGGTAGGGCATGAGAATTTGTATTTCTAACAGGTTTTCAAGGATGCTGGTATCGCAGGTCAGAGGACCACACTTAGAGAACCACCCATTTAGTGAACTTGCTAAAATGCAAATTCCCTGGCCAAATCCCAGATTAACTGAGGATGGAGCCATCACTCTAAACCCCATAAGTGATTCTGATGCAGATGATCAGAAGAACTAGAATATGGACCTTGGAGGCAAGAGGTCACCTCCTTTTCAAGGGCCTGGGCTTCAGGGTCATAACTGGCTAAGGCATTTGGGTGAGGGGAGAAGAGAGAAGGATTTACTCCTTGCCCTGCGTAACATTCCTCTGTTCTCTTAAATGTGCTGGATTTTGAGTCTAAGGTGCTGCCAGATCAGGTAGTCACTACAGATGCAGCTCCAGGTATCTGTCTGGGACTTACAGGAACAGAAAGGACCTAACTGTCCAAGAAACTGCATCTCAAGTTTCTAGACATGGCCTCCAACAATGAGAAGTGTAATACATTCTCAGGCTAACCCTGGGCCCTTCTCTAAAGCAGTAGTTCACAAAGTGTGGTCCCTGGACTAGCAGTAGCAGCATCATTAGGAAGGTGTTAGAAATGCAGTTGATATGTATCAATAAAATTGATTTGTTTAAAAAAAAAAAAAGAAATGCAAATTATTGGGTCCTACCCCAGATCTACTGAATCTGAAACTCAGAATCAGTAGGCCTGGGGTTCAAACACTTGTGTTTTAACAAGTCCTCTGGGTAATCCTGATACTTAGTTAAGTTTGAGAAACACTGCTCTGAAGAATTACCAATATAAATGCAGGACTTAGAATAAATATTAGTGCTTTTAGTGCTTATTTCAGTGATGAAAAATATCCTACTGGAAACTTATAGCATAAATAGAAGTACATTTAAGCATAAGTAGAAGTACATAATTAAGACAAATAAGGGTTTCTCACCCTCAGGATTATTGCCATTTTGGGCCAGATAATTCTTTGTTGCAGGGGGCTGTTCTTGTGCATTGCAGGATGTTTAGCATCCTATTCACTAGATGTCAGTAGCACCGTCCCCAGTTGACATAATCTTCTCTGTGCTAGGTTTTAGGAAACAACAAATAAGAATCCCAGCCCAAGGAGGCATTCAGTCTTAGGCACAGACAAACACAAATATAACACAAAGTGAAAAGTATTGTAAAAAATATATGAACAAAGTCCTAATTTCCGAGGGTAGCTGGTGAAGTTTTCACAGAAGAAGTGATATTGGATTCTCCATAAAGAAGAAGAAAGGAGTAGGACAATTTGATGCATGTGCAAAATCTGAAGATTAGTGTTAAAGTATTCTTGGGTAACAGTGAAACGTGTCTGAATCCTAGGATATATTGGGGCCTGTATTAGTCAGCCAAAGGGGTGCTGGTGTAAAATAGCAGAAATCTGTTGGCTTTCATAAAAGGGTATTTATTTGGAGAAGAGGCTTACAGTTACCAGGCCATAAAGCGTAAGTTACTTCCCTCACCAAAGTTTGTTGCCACGTGTTAGAGCAAGATGGCTGCCGACGTCTGCCAGGGTTCAGGCTTCGTGGGTTTGTCTCTTCCCAGGGCTTGCCTTTCTCCGGGCTCAGGCTTGCTTTACTCCACAAGGTGAGCTATAGACTATCAAGCGAAAGGCTTGTCTCTTTTCCCAGAGCCTTCTCTCCTTCCTCACGACCAAGCTCCTCTGTGTGCTTACTTCCTTGGGCAGCATTAACACTCCGCATCAGAACTCCAACATCAAAAAACTCCAACTCTGTCCTTTGCCATGTCTTTTATCTTTGATCCCCCACCCACCAAGGGGCGGGGCTCAATGCCCTACTGATGGGGCTCAATCAAAGCCCTAATCATAACTTAATCACGCCCAGATGAACAGACCAGTTTACAAGCATAATCTAATATCTATTTTTGGATATCATAACTATATCAAACTGCCAAACTGCTACAGGGCCCTATTATGAAAAGCCTTGCATGGGATCAAGATGGTAGAGTTAGATGCTTCAGGGCTCTGCCTCCTCCTCGCCCCCGCCCCCCCAAACACAGATGCTTTGACCATCAAGAACTAGCAGAAACATCTTTCTCAAAGCTCCAGAAAACAGTTAAAGGACTGCAGTAACATGGCAAGCACCAAATCAAGAAAGATGCAAATTAAAAGTGGTAGGATCTCCTGGCACTCTTGGCTGGCCCATCTCCCATCATCTCACTGGCTTGGCACGGAGCCAGCTCATGCTCCCAGTGTGAGTCTCTAGTCCTGGTTCCAGAGGGAGCAGAATGGCCCTTGTGCTCATACTAGAAGCATTTAAGTCTGGCCTAGCTGTCTCAGAACTTGCCCTGTATGTAGAAGGTAGCTCAGAGAGCTCTCCTATAGAATGCTGTGGGAGAGCAGTCAAGTCATGCTGCTTGGGACAAGGGATTGCTGGCTGTAGTACATATAGTGCAGTGCCTGGGACTGTGAAGAAACTGTTTCCTAGGGAAGAGGGGACATTTGGAATTGTGAAAATGGGAGAATTCTTCGGGATGCATGTGCATGTCCAAAACAAGAACACACGTGCAGAAAGAATGAGGGAGGCCCTTATGCTTTGTCCTGGAGCTCTTCTCCAAACTCATTGTATTGAAGAAGAGCACTCACACAGGTCAACCTACAAAGATTGGAAAATGTGTTTTCTTTTTTTTTTTTTTTAATTAGCTCCTGCCATTCAAAGAAAGCTATATCATAACATAACTGGATAGAATTTTAAGGAACAGATGCCTCAGAGTCTAAATTTCAGCAATAACATACTAAAATATCAAAATGTCCAGGTTTCAACAAATATTTCAAAACATACAAAGAAACAGGAGGTGATGGCCCAAGCAAAGGAGAAGATTAAAGCAGTAGAAACCATTAAGAGGACCAGACCTGGGACATTCCAGACAAAGAAAAATGACCCCAAATATGTTCAAAGAGCTAAAGGAAAACATGGACTAAGGACTAAAGGAAATCAGGAAAATGATAGATGAATACAAAGAGAATATCAATAGAGAGATGGAAATTGTGAAAACCACCAAACAGAGCTGAAGTCCATGGTAAAAGAAATAAAACATTCCCTGGAGGGGTTCAACAGCAAATTGAAGCTGGAAGAAGAAAGAATCAATAAACTTGAAGATAAGGCAAGTGAAATCATCCACTCTAAGGAGCAGAAGCAGGAAAGAATGAAGAAAAAATGAACAGAGCCTGAGGAACCTGTGGGACACAATCAAATGTTCCAATATATGCATTGTAGAAGTCCCAGAAGTAGTAGAAAGAGAGAAAGGGGCAGAGATAATATTCAAAGAAATAATGGCTGAAAACTTCTCAAATAAACGAAAGACCCGATTATACACATACAAAATGCTCAACAATTCTAAACAGGATAAAACTAAATAGACCCACAATGTTCCATGTTATAATCAAACTGTCAAATGCTAAAGATAGAGAATTCTGAAAGCCATAAGAGAGAAGCAACATATTACATTCAAAAGAGCCTCAATAAGATTAAGTACTGCTTTCTCATCAGAAACCATGGATGCAAGAAGGCAGTGGGAAGACATAATTAAAGTGCTAAAAGCAAAAAATTGCCAACCAAGAATTATCCAGCAAAACTGTCTTGTCTGTTTTAACTTCCTAGGCTGCTTAAGCAAATACCATGAAATCGGTCAGGTTGAGCAATGGGAATTTATCCACTCACTGAGACTGGGAAAAAGTCCAAATCAAGGTGTCATCAAAGGAATTCTTTCTTCCTGAACAATGGGCAGAAGGTCCACCCTCTCTAAGAACCAGTGCAGACACACTTTTCACACACCTGGGAAGGCCTGCTTTCTTGGTCCAAGATTCAGTCCAGACCTCAGACTCCATGGTTCTATGCTTGAAGTGATTTTTTCCTTCAATTTGTCTTTTCTCTATTAGTCCAGGCTGGCAGTGATTCTCCTCATATAAATCTCATTTAAAAAACTCATTGGTTTTGCTTGTAGTTCACAGGGGTACACACCATCATATAAAAGACTTTCCACAGATCCTTCCTGGGTAACTGCATCTCCAATCCTGGCTTGTACAGAAATGGCTGACTGGTTCCATGTTCAGTTAAATCCTCATGTGGAGCACTATTCTCTGGGGACTTGCTTTTTAGGAACTTAGAATTTTCCAAGCCATTTATTTCTGGTTTGTTTGTGCCCACGAGTTCAGTTCTTAGTTTATCCTGTTCCTCTCACATTTTACTATAAGCTTCAAGGAGAAACCAGGTTCCACTTTCCATACTTAGATTAGAAATATCCTCAGCTAAATATCCAAATTCATCACTTTCAAGTTCTGCCTTCCATCCAACATCAGAACTCAATTTTGCCAAGTTCTTTGCTACTTTAAACAAGAATTGCCTTTTCTCCAGTTTCCAATAACACGTTCATCTTTTCTGTCTAAGGCCTCATCAGAAGTACCTTTAGCATCCATATTTCTCCCAACAGTCTCTTCAAAGCAATCCAAGCCTTTTCTACCAAACACCTCGTAATTCTTCCAGCCTCTACCCATTACCCAATTCCAAAGCCATTTCCACATTTTTGGTATTTGCAATAGTAGCACCCCACTCTCCTGGTACAAAAATCTGTTTTAGTTTTCGAGGTTGCTCAAGCAAATACCATAAAATGGGTTGGATTAAGGAGATTTATTCACTCACTGGTTGAGGCTGGGAGAAAGTCTTAATCAAGGTGTTATCAAGGCAATGCTTTCTTCCCAAAGACTGTGGCATTCTAGGGCTGGCTGCTGGTGATCTTTGGTCCCTAGCTCCTCTGTCACATGGCAAGGCACATAGCAGCATCTCTCCTGGTCTCTCCCTTCTGTTCCAGGTTCCATTGATGTAGCTTTTTGCTTCCTGTAGCTTTTTCTCTTGTCTGAATTTCATACAGTTTACAAAGAACTCCAGTAAAAGGATTAAGACCCATTCTGATTGGGCTGCACCACACCTTAACGGAAGTAAATGCATCAAAAAGTCCTACTTACAATGGGTTCACACCCACAGGAATGGCTTAGATTTCAGAATATGTTTTTGGGGGTACATACAGCTTCAAATAATCACACTCTTTCAAAAATGAGGGAGGGATTAAGACATTCCCATATAAACAAAAGCTGAGGGTCTTTGTCACCACTAGATGGGCCCTACAAGAAATGTTAAAGGGAGTTCTGCAGATTGAAAGGAAAGGACATTAGACAACTGACTGAAACCACATGAGGAATTGAGATCTATGGTAAGAAAATGACATGGGTAAATATAAACACCAGTACTACTGCATATTTTATTTGTAATTCTTTACTTTTTTAATTCCTACCATATCTAAAAGGCAAATGCATAAAATGTAATGGTAAATCAATGGTTTTGGACTCATAATGTATAAATATGTAATCTGTGGTAAGAACTACATAAAGGTGGGGTCACAGAGGGGAATATGAATATAGCTTATATATGCTATTGAAGTAATGTTGGTATGAAAGCAAATGAGATTGTTACAGATTTAGGATGTTAAATTTAAGCCCCATGGTAACCACAAAGAAAATATCAGAGAATATGCAAACTCATAGAGACAGAAAGTAGAATACAGGTTAGCAGGGTTGAATGGCAGGGACAATGGGCTGTTAATGCAAAATGAGCGTAGGGTTTCTGTTTGGGGTGAAGGGAAAGTTCTAGTAATGGATGTTGGCGATAGTACTGCAACATTATGAATGTGATTCATATTAATTCATAATAATTCCACTGAATGGTATGCTGGGGAGTTGTGGCAGTTTGAGATTATTTTATGAATCCCAAAAAGAGAAAGATTATGTTTGTAAACTAATCTATTCCTCTGGGTGTGATACCCTTTGGTTATATTAAATTCATCTGAGGTGTCTTTGATTAAATTACCTGTTAAGATGTGAACTTTTTTGATTCGACCATGTCAGTAAGGCATAATTCAGGTTGTCTCTGCCCTTTTGATGGGTCTGATATAAACAGACACATGGACAAACACACACAAGAAGACACACAGAGGAGAGAACTTTGTCATTTTTGATCCTGCCATGTGACAGAAAGGAAAAGGCTCAAACAGCTAAAGTCCCAGGGAGAGATGGACAATTTGCCTGATAGTTTACAGCTGACCTTGGGAAGAGAGCTGAGGCTGATATAGGAAGCCCTGAGAGACAAGCCCTATACCAGCCTGCAGCTGAGATCAGGAAGAAGCTGGGTCCATGGAGCTTCTCAAAAGGAAGAGGAAGCTCAGAGGGGAAGGCTGAAACCCTGCAGAGATCACTTGCCATCATGCTTCAGCATGTGGCAGCTGACTTTGGTGAGAAAGTGCCTCTTATGGTACCTTGAGTTGAACTTACCTTGGGTCTTAAACTTTTACCCCAAATAAATACCCTTTATAAAAGCCAACAGATTTCTGGTACTTTGCATCAGCACCCTTTGGGTGACTAATACAGTCTACCATGCCATGGACTGTCAGTGGATTCTTGATTATTGGAATGGGAGTCAGTGCCCTTGAATCTAATCAAGAGTATAGAGCCAATTGCAAAAATCCCAGAACCAATTCAAAAATCCCATTAAGATTCGGTTTCTCAAGAACCCCACTCCTGGTACCAAGCTGTATTAGTCAGGGTTCTCTACGGAAACAGAACTAACAGGAGATATCTGTAAATAGTATGAGATTTTATAAAATTGTCTCATGTGACTGTGTGGATGCACAAGCCCAAATCCCACAAGGCAGGCTGCAAACCAAGGGGTCTGATGAAGGTCCTTGATGAGTTCCCAGGAGACACTGGCTATCTGAAGTAAAGATGATATATATATATATATATATCTCCACAATTTAAAAAAGGCTAAACTAAAGCAATAATAACTAAATGCAATACATGATATTGAATGGGATCTAAGTCTAAGAATGGAGAAGAAAAGACTCAAAAGGACATTATGAAGACATAAGAAAAAATTGGAATATAGAATGTAAGCTATATATCAATGTTAAATTCCTTGAACTTGAAAACTGCACTCAAGGTAATTGCATGGGTGGGTATCCTTGTTTATAGGAAATATGCATGGAGGTACTGTGTTCAAGGAGTATGTGTGCAGTCTGCTCTCCAGTGTTTGGAAGGTGGATAGACGGGTAGATGAATGGATAAATAGAATGGTGCAGCAGAGGTGGCAAAATGTTGAAGTTTGGTGGATCTGGGTGTCTGGGGGGAGGTATGTCAGCATTCTTCTGTATGGGGTTTTTATTATTTTTTAACTGTCCTTTAAGTTCGTCATTATTTCAAAATAGAAAGTTAAAAAAAATCCTTGCATGCCTTAAGGACACTTGCCATTGAATGATTTTAAGTAAGGAAGGGCCATGATCAGAAAGACAAGAGTACTCACACTTTTCTGGTTTCTTCTTCCTTGCTGGCCTCAGTCTCCTCTGCCAGTTCATCCTCTTCTACCTATCTAGTCTTTAAATGTTAGTCTTTAAATCCAAGGCCTAGTCCTCAGCTCCTTGACTTCCACCCTCATCTCTCTCACACCCAGGACCTCAAAATCTATCTATGTTTTCATAACTCCAAATTATATCTCTAGCTCAGACCCACATATCTTGCTACTTGCTACTTGCAGTGAAGAAGGAGAGATTTGGAGGAGGTAGTGTAAGGGTTAGAGTTCTTTGGATATAAGCAATAGAATCTAACTTGGGCTCACTTAAGCAAGAAAAGAAGTAACTAGAAGGATAGGGGGAGTTCAGATTACATGACAGTCTAACGGCCAGCTCCAAGGACAAGAAAAGTCAGGTCAACTCTGGGGGTAGAATAAGCAGCAACTAATTGAGGGCAATTTCCAAGGCACCATTGGAACAAGTCTGTTTAACCATTTTTTCAGACCTTATGTAATGTTATTCATGTTCCATGTCCTGGAGGAGGGGGTCTGATTGGTATACTCCTTGCCTGGCAGTGCCAGCAAGGCCACATGTAAGAGATGGGTAGTTTCCCAAGGAAAAGGAGTGTTGTTGATAAAAAGGAGGGGAATGGAATAATGGCCAGGCAAATCCACAGACATCTATCTCAGGAGCAACAACAGAGAGGATAGAAGGGTGTGAAAAGGAGCCAAGGATAAATCCCAAGTTCCTAGTGGATAGTGACACCATTCATTAATCAAGTGAGGGAATGTAGGAAGAGGGGCACATTCTAGGAGGAAAATTAATTTGGGGGATAATACCCATTTCATGGTGTACTTGATTAAAGTAGAGGATACGTTTGCAATACATTACAACATGCTATTAAAAGTAAACTTTTCACAATGCACGTATTTTTTTCCCCAATATTAATGGGATTTGCAAGACTTGGAGAGAAAATAGTGTTTCTGTTTTTATTTTTTAAAGAAAAGTGTACTCCTAATTTGTAGAAAATTACTTGGTCATTATGAGCTAGTAAGAGTGTCATTTTTTGGAGGTACGTGATTTCTTTACCCCAGCATATTATGGAGAAAGAGTGAAAAACCTCTGAAATGTTTTTATGTAACAAAGAAATCAAGAGCATTAACTTTACAGCCTTTATTTCGATTAGGCAATTTTAAGACAGAGACTCGTTGGGTGACAAAGCCAGCTGAAATGATTAATTGCTTCAGTTTCTGTATGCTCAGAAATAAAATACTAATACCTACCTCACAGAAGAGTTTACTGAATTTTCTGAGAGCATCACATGTTAAGTGAGATTTAATGAGATTTTTTTTTGTTATAAGGAAGTACCGGGGATTGAACCCAGGACCTCATAATGGGAAGCAGGCACTCAACCACTGAGTTACACCCGCTCCCTTAAATAAGATTTTAATGCTTCAATTTGTAATGACTGATAACATTATTTTTTTAACAGGCTTACAGACAACTATTAAGAATGTCAATAACTAATATCTCTTTCATGCATTAAATCTACCTAGTATGCAGAATGAGATTCATGCTGTAATGATTCATTGATTAATCTCTACTGTGTACCTGTATTTCAGTAATGCAATAAACAATGGAAAAAGTCTGATTATTAGTTGGTCTTCTCAGACCGCTATATGAAACTTCAGCTACCTGTGGGTGTGTGAGCTGGCCTTTGCAGGACAGAAAACATCCCAGCAGCAGCAATAACAAAACCTAGTCAAAGAAAGCTTCCCCCCCCCACCACTACCTTTTTCCTAGACCATTTATGCTGACTGTTGAGTCCCTTATAAAAATCCACCTGCCTTGCATGTATAGAAAAGGCATTATTTCACTCAAAAACTAGAAAACTAAAATAATGAACCTGTGAGGTTCATTGTTTTGAGAGTTACAATTCAAGATATGTTCCAAGAGCCTTTAAAACAAAATATCACAGTACTTACCATAGAGTAATATTTTAAAAGTAACAAGAACTAAGGTTTTAATTTTACCTGATATGCTAATAAGTAGAAAAAGGTTCTGAATTTTTGGCATGTTGTATGCTAGACATAAGTGACATTTATATCATAATATGTTTGTAAATATGGGGTATAATGACTTTAACCACAGAGTACTACTTTGGAAAGAATGGACGTTAGCTTACATGTAAAATTTTGATATTGTTTTTCACATAATTTAGAGAAAAATTACTTTTTTTAAAGGATTTAAAAGTCATGAAAGAAATCATTTGAGAAGAAATCCATCTTTAAGTGGGTCATTATCTTCTACCGTAAAGCTTGCTGTGCCCGTATAATGGGCTTGTCCTGATACTTCCACTATAACTGCTTTAAAATCACCACATTTTGCTTCCTGAAAAAAAAGATGAAAGAAGCCCAATATCAAAATATTGCACTCATAAGGAAGTTGACTATAGACTTGCCATGTGACCCAGCAATACCCTTACTAGGTATATACCTAGAAGAACTGAGAGCAGAGACACGAACAGACATCTGTACACCAATGTTCATAATGGCATTATTCACAATTGCCAAAAGTTGGAAACAATCCAAGGCATCCATCAACTGATGAATGGATAAATAAATTGTGGTGTATACACATGATGGAATATTAGGCAGCGGTAAGAAGAAATGAAGTTGTGAAGCATATGACAACATGGATGAACCTGGAGGACATTATGTTAAGTGAAACAAGCCAGACACAAAAGGACAAATACTGTAAGATTGCACTATTATAACTAAATATATTGTGTAAACTCATGGAGTTAATAATGAGAATGTAGGTTACCAGAAAATAGAATGAGGTTAGAGATTGGAAAGCTGAGGATTAATCTGTGCAGAACTGGTAAAAAGGTTGTTTGTAAATCTTTGGAAATGAATAGAAATGGTTGAAGCATATCATGGTGTTTGTAACTAGCAGTGCTATTGAATGGGTATGACAGTGGTTGAAAGGGAAAGTCTAAGGTCACATATATTATTAGAAGGAAAGCTAAAAACTGTAACATGAGACTGTATAAGATAGTAAAACCTCATGTAAAACATGAATATGGAGGCTATTACATATATAAGACTTTTTACAAAATATAAATACAAATATACTAGAGAGAAGGAAAAAGAATAGCAGCTATGTACAGCAGGCGAGGGGCATAGAGAGGTTGAGAGGTGATGAGTTTTGTTTGTTTTTTGTTTATTATTATTGGAATAATGAAAGTGCTCTGGGAATGACTGGGGTGATGAATGCACAAATATGTGATTACCCCGAATACCATTGATTGTTTAGGATGTTCTTTGGATGGATTTATGCTTTATTAATATGTAACAATAAAATTGAGTTAAAAAAATATATATTGCACTCATATTGCATTTGGCCTGAAAGTTGTACTGCTGATTTTTGTAATTTTAAAGAAAATCCAAGGTTTAATCCTATAGGCAATTGAAAGCTCTTTAAGGAAAATGACTTGGTCAGACTTGAGTTTTAGATTAGTTTAGCTATAACATGGGGACAATTTAGAAAGTAAAGGGATTAGAAACCCAGAAACCCATTAAGGGGCAACCTTAATTCATTGATTGCATTCAGAGTCACTCAGGTAGTTATTAGTGAGGCTGGAGAAGAAAAATGTAATATAGAGATACTCTAGGAGTAGAATTGACAGCTTTGTTGACCGATGTATGTGGGAGGTGAAGAATAGGTATAAGTTAACCATAACCACAGCTTCTAGCTTGGAAGTGAAGTGAATTTTATAATTTTATAAAATTATAAAAATCATGCCATTAACCAAGATGGGAAATGAGAGAGTAGAGTAGGAACATGTTTAGGAAGGAAGGAAGGAAGAACTTTAACAAGTTGAGTTTGAGCTATATCTGGGACAATTATTTTGAGCTGAGTAAAGAGTTGGGAATAAGAGTGTTGGAGTCAGGAAAGTAGTATAGGATAGGGATAATCGTGATGAAGGTTTGGAAGTCATCATCAGTGATTGGCTGAGAGTTGAAACCTTGGAAGGGGAAAGAATTGCCCTGAGGGCATCAATTTGCAGGTAAGTAGATGAAATGGTAAGGATGAAATGGTGGGAACATCTAAATGGAAGGGCAGGAAAAGAAAGCTGGGGCTGGGCAAGAGACCGAGAAGGTACAATCAGAGAGGGAAGATGTACAGTGGAAGTGAAGATATTCTGGTAAGTACCAGAATAACTATAAAATAAATGACTTCAGATGTTAATTTAACTACAGAGTATCTTTTCATTTCCTTTTTTTTTTTTTTTTAAACAATAACTGAAGCTAAAGCTAACATATCAAATATTATATTAGGGTACATTATCTTTTTATAAAGCTGCTATAACAAAAAGCCTCACTGGAAACTTGTGCTTTGTCTAAATAGCAGTATAATGTATATACTGTAATACAAATAGCAGTATAATTAACAGCATTGGGTCTGAGCTTGGAGAGACTGAAGTTCATCACCTGGCTTCCCTACTAAATGTCTAATCCCTGGAAAATAACCTAACCTCTCTAATTCTCCATTTTATTATCTGTTAGAAAAGGATAACAACCATACGGACCTCCAAGGATTCTTGACAGGATTAAATGGGGTGGTATGTATAAAGTGCTTAGCCTAGAAACTGCACAAAGGAAAGCAACTAATAAATGCCTATAGATCATTACTGTAGCTCTGATCTCAGACTCTGAAGACAATGTGTTCCAATTTTTTGCATATAACTGGGTTTGTTATATCCTAAGACCACTATATGATATAGAATACTAACTTGAAGAAAATTCAATATTGAGAAAAAAACAAACTTTAAAAACAGTTCTACTAGGACAATTTGCTATATTAAAGGACTCTTTATACGAAAATTCATTTAACAAGTTTTCTTCAATTAGCACTGTTAGCACATTTAAAAATGGATTCCATTATAAAAATTCTACTTTCCACAACTTTTCAGGACTTTCACATCTTATTAAATATAATGAAATACTCTTATAGAGTATTTAAAAAGATAAACACAACTAAACTTGAATTTAGTGGTTCTCAAATTCTTGTTCTCAGAACCTCTTTACACCTTATGATTTCAAGTTTTCGTTTATGTAGGTTACATCCATCAATATTAACTGTGTTGAAATTAAAACTGAGAAAACAATTTAAAACTTATTAGTTTAAAAATAATAAACCTATTACATGTTAATGTAAATAATATATTTTTGTGAAAAATAACTATCTTCCAAAACAAAAAAAATAATGGAAAGAGTGGCATGATTTTACATTTTTGCCAATCTCTTTAATGTCTGGTTTGACAGAAGACATTCTCGTATCTGCTTCTACATTCAGTTGGTTGGTATATCATACATCATGTAGTTTCTGGAAAACTACTATACACTCATGGGAGAATGAGAGTGAAAAGCAAATAATGTCTTAGTATTATTATGAAAATAGTTTGAAGACTCCTGAAAAAGGGCCCTAGGGACTCCCAAGAGTCTCAAGACCACACTTGGAGAACCACTGTCATAACTGAACAGAGATTTTTACAGGCCAGTTTTAAAATCTCAGAGCTGAGTAAAGAAACTTACCTAACACCCAACTCAGGCCTCTTCAGGCCTATAAATAACACATTTACAAATAAGAAGGTTGGGTGTGTCACTCACCTTCACAGCCTTCCCAGTGAATATGGAGCCTGTTGTACTGCTTTTAAAGGCTCTGGTCTGGTTCAGCTCTAGAAGCCCTTTGTGATATTGTAAGGCAATTCGGGCTGTCACTCCTGAGCCAGTAGGACTTCTGTCAACCTGTTTCAAAACAAATGAAAATGTTCACACACACACACACACATATACTAATTAAAAATAAAATATAAAAATAGCATGCTTAATCTTATCATATAAGGTCTTTTTTTTTTTTTAATTGTGGGTAAAAATCAAATTTTTCACAATACAAACCAGTATTTGTAAAATGATATATAAATATATATGCATATATGTGCATTTGCTTACATAAATGTTATTCATATAAGGTCTTTACAGAATTCCTTGTGTATTAAAATTTAAAAAGTTAATATCTCAGGTTGCATATGATATAAAATTTATAATATTTCTGATATTTTTTGGTGATTTCTTAAGGGTTGTTAAGAACCTTAATTCTATAAACTGTAAGATATACTTATACTCTAAGATATACTTAAATTGTTAGATATACCTGTACATTACTAAAATAATAGTAGATATTTTTATATCTATCTTTACATCTACAAGAAAACTACATATATATTATGTGATACAATTTCACAAATCTTAATAAATCTGCTTTTAAATGCCATTTTCAAGTTATTTCTATTATATTTTCAACTTAAAGCTATAATTTTTAAAAAGTACATAAAGAATTTATAAAGACCTTGTAGCCTATACACTTTAAGCAGTAATAACTCATGCATTAAAGTAACAGAATGGACTAGAAAACCTTTTGTGGTGGCTTAGAGCTTGTACCCAGAAAAACATGTTCTTAAACTTAGTCCATTTCTGTGGGAGTGAATTCTTGTAAATAGGACCTTTTTCCCCCTTTATTAGAGAAGTTGCAGGTTTACAGAACAACCCTGCATAACATACAGGATTCCCAAATACCACCCCACCAAAAACACCCTGCATTGGTGTGGAACATTTGTTACAACTGATGATTGCACATTTTTATAACTGTACAATTAATTAAAGTACATGGTTTAACTTAGGGTTTACTGTATAGTGTAGGTCCATGAATTATTTTCTTTAAAAATTTACTGTTACCATATATACAATCTAACACATTTACCCTTCTCTCCCCCACCCCTGCTGAGATGGCTCCCTTGTCTGTTTGCTGGTTTTTTGCTCATCATCTGATCGTTGTATTTTTTTTGCTTGTTATCTGCTCGTTTTTTGCTCGTTGCCTGCTCATTGTCTGTTTGTTATTTCTTTAGGAGGCACTGGGAACCGAACCCGGGACCTCCCATGTGGGAGATGGGCACTCAACTGCTTGAGCCACATTCACTCCCTGCTCGTTTGTTTTTGCTCATTGTCTGCTCATTGTTTTTGCTCAATGTCTGCTCATTGTCTGTCTTCTTTAGGAGGCACCAGGAACTCAACCTGGGGCCTCCCATTTGGGAGGCAGGTGCTCAAAAGTTTGAGCCACATCTGCTCCCCGAACATTTACCCTTTTAATCGTATTCAGATATATATTTTAGTGTTAATTGCATTCACAATGTTATGCTACCACCATATATTACCAAAACATTTCCATCATTCCAAATAGGAACCCTGTACATTTTTAAGCCTTAACTTCCCATTCCCCATCCTCATCCCATCCATCCCCTGGTAACCTATAGTCTAGAGTCTAACTCTATGAATTTCCTTATTTTAACTGTTTCAAATCCATGAGGTCACATAGGATTTGTCCTTTTATGTCTGGCTCATTTCACTCAACATGATGTCCTCAAAGTTCATCAATTTTGTCACAGGATTTAATTTCTTTTTACAGCTGAATAATATTCCACTGTATGTATATATCACATTTTATTTATCTATTCATTGCTTGATGGACACACTTGGGTTGCTTTCTTCTTTTGGCAATTGTGAATAATGCTGTTATGAACATCAGTGTGCAAATATCTGTTCAAACCCTGCTTTCAGTATCCTTGGATATATAATTAGTAGTGGGATTGCTGGGTCATATGGTCTATATGGTTTATACTTAGCTTTCTAAGGAATTGCCAAACTGTCTTCCACAGGGTCTGCACCATTTTACATTGCCATCAGCAATGAACGAGTGTTCCTATTTCTCCACATCCTCTCTAACACTTGTTATTTTCCAGTTTTGTTTTTTTGTTTGTTTGTTTGTTTAATAGTAGCCATTCTACTGGGTGTGAAAAGGTGGTTTTGATTTGTATTTCCCTGATGGTCAATGATGTTGAGCATCTTTTCGTGTGCTTTCTTGCCATCTGTATATTGTCTTTGGACATATGTCTGTTCAAGTGTTTTGTCCATTTTTAATTGGGTTGTTTGTCTTGCTGTTGTTAAGCTGAAGGATTTCTTTATATATACTAGGTATTAATCCTTTATCAGATATGTGGTTTCCAAATATTTTCTCCCATTGTGTAGGTTGTCTTTTTACTTTCATGAAAAAGTCCTTTGAGGAACAAAAGTTTTTTATTTTGACAAAGTTCCATTTATCTGTTTTTTCTTTTGTTGCTTATGCTTTGGGTGCAAAGTCTGAAAAAAACATTGCCTAACACAAGGTCCTGGAAATACTTCCCTATGTTTTCTTCTAGGAGTTTAATAGTTCTCTTATATTTAGGTCTTTGATCCATTTTTATTTGATTTTTGTAAATGTAGGGATCCTCTTCATTTTTTTTTGGAGATCCAGTTTTCACAGCACCATTGTTGATAAGACTATTCTTTCCCAATTGAGTAGTCTTTGCCCCCTTAACACAAATCAGTTGACCTTAAATGTGAGAGTTGATTTCTGAGCTCTCAAGTCTATTCCATTGGTCTATATGTCTGTCCTTGTGCCAGTAGCATGCTGTTTGATTACTGAGGCTTTGTAATAAGTTTTAAGATTGGGAATGTGAGTCTTCCAACTTCATTCTTCCTTTTCAAGATGGCTTTAGCTATTCGGGGCCCCTTACCCTTCCATATAAATTTGATGATTAGCTTTTCCATTTTTTCAAAGAAGGCTGTTGGAATTTTGATTGGGATTGCATTGAATCTATAACTTGTTTTGGGTAGTACTGACATCAATAATATTTAGTCTTCCAATCTATGAACACAGAATATCCTTTCATTTATTTAAGTCTTTAATTTCTTTTAGCAATGTTTTGTGGTTTTCTGTATTTAAGTCCTTTACATCCTTGGTTAGATGTATTCCTAAATATTTGATTATTTAAGTTGCTATTGTGAATGGAATTTTTTTCTTGATTTCTTGTTCTGATTATTCATTGCTTGTGTAGAGTAGAAACACGATTGCTTTTTGAGTGTTTACCTTGTACTCTGTAAATTTGCTGAATTTATTTATTAGCTCTACGATCTTTGTAGTTGATTTTTCAGGATATTCCGTATATGGGATCATATCATCTGCAAACAGGTAAAGTTTTACTTCTTCCTTTCCAATTTGGATGCCTTTGAATTCTTTTTCTTGACTAACTGCTATGGCAAGAACTTCCAGTACAATGTTGAGTAACAGTGGTGACAGTGGGCATCTTTGTCTGGTCCCTGATCTTAGAAAGCTTTCAGTCTTTCACCATTAAATAGGTTAGCTTTGGGCTTTTCATATATGCCCTTTATCATATTAAGGAAGTTTCCTTCTATTTCTAGTGTTCTACATGTTCTCAAGAAAGGGTGCTGTATTTTGTCAAATTCCTTTTCTGCAGTGAAACATCGATTGAGATGATTGTTTTTCCATTAAAGCCTACTTTAATATTTATTTGCTTTTTTGTGTTGTACCATATTTGTTGTGCCTTCTTATTTATAATTTTCATCTGTTTTCCTTGTGGTTACCATAGGGTTAAAATTTAACATCCTAAATATATAACAATTATATATGGTTTGATACCAACTTAACTACAATAGCACACACATATACTTTTCCTATACCCCTCTGTCTCCTCACAATTTTTTTTTTACTTGTTACCACTTATATCTTCGTACATTGTATGTCCAAAAACCTAAGTTTATCATTAATTTTTTTTGGTTTTAGCTTTTTATTATGAAATTTTTAAACACTTAAATTAGAATTATATAATGAACACCTACGTACCTATCACCCAGCTTCAAGAGTTAACTCATTATTAACTCATGGCCAAGCTATCCCTCGCCCCTATTTCCTCCTGCTACCACTCACTGAATTATTTCTTTCTCTCTCTTTTTACAATTGATGAAAACATATTAATATATTATTACTATTCACTACAGTCCATAGTTTAAGTGAATTTTAGCTCAGACACCTCCCTATTATTAACATCTTTTAATATTAATGTATACTTGTTCTGATTCATTGAAGGACATTCATATATTTGTACTAAATACACTCATCATCTACAATAGGGTTCACTATGCTATACAGTCCCATGTTTCATCTTTTAGCTTTTCTTCTAGTGACCTGCAAAACCCTAAACTTTCCCTTTCAACTACAATCATACCCCCATATTGGCACTGCTACTTACATTCACTCTAATGTTTTATCATTTCCTCTATCGAATTCTAAGCATTTACAATCAACCTTACTACCAATTCTACACAAATTAAGCCTCTGCTCCCCATTTGCTATCCTCATTCTATCTTCTGGTGACCAATCTTCTATTAACTCCATGATTTTGCTCACTATATTTAGTTTATATTGGTGGGATCATACAATATTTGTCCCTTTGTATCTGGCTTATTTCATTCAATATATTATCCTCAAGGTTCATCCATTATCATTAATTTTTATACATCTGCATTTTAGCACCTGTAGGAAGAAGTGAAGTTTCATACAAAATAATACAATACAATAATACTGGAATTAATAATTACCCAAATGATGACCTTCACTGCAGTCTTTATTTCTTTATGTGCTTTGAACCCACTGTTCAGTGTCCTTTCATTTCAGTCTGAAGAACTACGTTTAACATTGCTTGTAGGGCAGGTTTAGTGGTGACGAACTCCCTTAGCTTTTGTTTTTCTGAGAATGTCTTAATCTCACCTTCACTTTTGAAAGAGAGTCTCACTGGATAGAAAACTTAGGTAGCAGTTGTTTTCCTTTACCACTTTAAGTATTTCATCCCACTGCCTTCTTGCCTCCATTGTTTCTGATGAGATATCAGCACCCAATCTTATTGAGACTCCCTTGTATGTAACACATTTCTCTTGCAGCTTTCAGAACTCTCTCCTTGTCCTTTGCATTTGATAATGTAATCAGTAAAAGACAGGGTGCATTTTTCTTCATGTTTAGCCTGTTTGGTATTCTCTGAGCTTCTTGGATGTGCATATTTATGTATTTTGCTAAGTTTGGGAAGTTTTCTGTCATTATTTCTTTATTCTTTCTGCCCCTTTCTTTATTCTCCTTCTGGGACTCCCATAATGTGTGTATTGGTATGCTTGATGGTGTCCCAGAGGTGTCTTAGGCTATTTTCTCTTTTAATATTTTTCTTTCTGCTTCTCAGCCTGACTCATTTCAATTGTCTTGTCTTCTAGTTCACTGATTCTTTCTTCTGCCAGCTCCATTCTGCTCTTGAAACTCTTCTGGGCATTTTTCACTTCAGTTATTGTGGTCTTCAACTCCAGTAGTTCTGTTTGGTTCCTTTTTAAAATCTCTACGTCTATACTTAGAATCTCATATTGGTCATTCATTGTTTTCCTCATATAGTTCTTTCTGTACTTTCCTTCATTTCCTTAACCATTTTTAAGATAATTTTTTAAAAGGTTTTGTTTGGTATAACCACATTCTTGCCTTCTTCACTGAGGTTTTCTTATTTTTATCCTCTTCCTTTCGATGGGCCATCATTTCTGGTTTCTTTGTTTGTCTTGTACTCTTTTCTTGCATACTGTATGTTTTAATATTTTAAAATATTAACTCTGGGATTTACTCCCTGGGATATGTTTCCTGGCTTTGTAACAAGCTGGTGATTAAGACAGATTTTCTTGAACTTCAGCTCTGCTATCAGGAAGGTCTGCCCAAGGCAAATGCACTGTACAGGGTTTTTCCTGTCTTACTGGGCCTCTGTCTTGTCCTGGGCTTTTCTCATTAGTTGTTTTGGAGTTCCCCTGTTTATAGGAGTTTCGTTGTCCCTTCCTTATTGCCTGAGTTCTGAACCGATTGAGAAATAGGACAATGTAAGGCCAGTGGAGATCAAAATATTGCCTTTACTACTCTTAAGGGCTAGGCTGGAGGGTGCAGTGTATTATGAAAGCTTCCTAACACCACACCCCAGAATGAAGCAGACTTTTTTACCACCAAGTTCCCTGGAGGAGCAGAGTGGAGCAGTTACATTCTGCAGCCAGGTCTCACACCCAATTTATCCTTCCAAACTCCCCCATCGGTTTAAGTCCCTACTCCTCTCCTGGAACACGGTGACTCAGGGGGTGGAGAGAAGCCAAGAGTGATACACTAACAGGGGGGTCCCTTCACATAGCAGGATATATCAAGAATGGGGAAGAAGCATTTCTCCCTGCATTAGTCTTATCTCTTTGACAACATTGTGCATCAAATAATAGAGCCAATGCATAACAGAGTCTCTGAGGTAATTTCTATTTCAAAATGACTTTGTTATCAACAGTAAAACTATAGTTGTAATTGAACAGACTGGTAGAATCTAAAATTCCTGGTAATGTAGGATCTGGACTAGTTCGTGTCTGTTGTGTATGGGTCATGGAGCCAAGCTCCCAAGTAGAAATAGGATGTCTGTTTATAAAGAACATTGAATGATCTCATCTCTCAATAAAATTGCCCTGTCATCTAGCTCACTATACATTTTGGCCAGAAAGAAAAAAAAGGGCCTTATTATGATATGTAAATAGAAGTTTGTACAAGACAGTTTACTCTTAATTGTACTATACCTATGATCTTGTATTATCTTCAGGACAACATTTGTAAGATAGACAGGGCAAGCATTATCCTTTTTTTTTTTTTCCCTGAGGTGAAGAAATTGGGTATAGACGATAATAAAATTCTAGTTCTGTATTACCCAGCTTGTGTGACTGAAAATTACAGTTTCGGTACCTGTTCATCTGCAAACACACAGATGTTGGCAGTTGGTTCCTCACTATAAGCATCTTTTCCATCTGTTAATATAGTTCCATACAGAAAGGCAAGGTCTTCACTATCAGGATGATTAATTTTAAACTGCGAATAACAACAAAAATATTAGCAACCACATGTAAAACATATTTTTATTCAAATTTATCTTTATAAATAATGTAGATGGGCACTGAGATATAAATTTTTAATTTTTGTTATTTGTGGACTATCGCTATGAGAAAGGCCTTATGTGCTAGAAACTATGTCATTATTGGAAGTTATGATTCTTAAAATACTTTAAGTCCCTTCTTAGGAAGTCGCCCTTCATATAGCCTTACTAAAGGAACAGTACTATTTTATGCACTGTCTACCCCTGTACCACCCCCAACACACACACACACACACACATACACACACACACACACACACTCTCCTTGAAGGTCTGACCCCAAGATGGTCAATCCATAGACTGGCTGTGGCTGCTCAGGATGAGCTAAAGCCATCATATTCTCATTCTCAGGAGGTTGAAGGGGATATGTGGAAAAATCAGGCAATGAGTCTCTGGAGCTGAAGTTAATAATAGCATCAATAGGGACAAGGACAGTGAGACCATGAGCAAAGAACAAGTTATAAAGATGCAGAAGGTATTGGGCAAAGAATTGGGGTGAAAAGGAGATTTATTGTAGAGGATAAAGTCAGTTGCTACCAGGAAGAGCAGCAGATACACACAGAAAGAGGCAGGGCACTGGAAGAATAGCTAAAGACACATCAGTGGCAAACCACATCCAGGCTCAAAGATACTATGCTTCCTGTTCTTCTTGGAAGATCTAGTTGTTTAACTTTTCCTTGGAAGATCTAGAAAATCAGAAGTTACTACAATAAAATAATTTCATATATGAAAGTGTACTGACAGTCCTGGAAAAATAATATGTCTGAACATATGACTGAGATTACCATAATCTTACTTACACATGCATTCTTACAATTAGAACATTCTTCCTCCACTTATACATCATTTAAAGCAATTAAACGGATTTGGGTTCTTAAAACGTAAAGTGTCCATCTAAAACCAAGCCAAAGAGGCCTGCATCTTGAGCTTTGTCTTTCTATCTCTTAAAGCACCTGGGTCCACTTCCACTAATGCATCATTACAACATAAACACTGTTCACAGGTAAGCCTCCCTTGCTAGATGGAGCTTCTAAGCAACTTGAAGGTAGGGTTAGTTCTTCCTTTGGGTCTCCAGTATCTAGCTTAGTGTCTGGCATATGACATATGCTTGGTAAGTGTTAAGAGATAAATGAATGAAGATGAGTTTATATTAACTTAAGCCCCCACAAAAATGGCCTTTCCTTCCATCTGAATTAGCAGAAAGGATAGTCAGCAGTTTACAAAATAGTTCTATCACCTGATAAGTCACTAATAGAAACTGTTCTTTATATTTTTTCCTCAGAATTCCTCCTACCCCCACTGACTATTCCCCCACCTTGTATTGTGGTGAGGAGTTCAAGGTTTAGTGAGAAGTCCAAAATTCAGCCTTTCATTAAGAAAATTGTGTCTTGTTTTCTAGATTTCATTAGAAATGAGGTGAAATTATTTTGTGCCAAATTTTTAACTCAAACTATTACCTGTATGCTTAATGGAACAGCAAACTGATATAAATTCAGAAAATCAGAAGTTACTACAATAAAATAATTTCATATATGAAAGTGTACTGACAGTCCTGGAAAAATAATTCAGAAGAGAAATATAGTATATATTTTTATTTTGTTATGTGTTATAAATTATGCTAAATTAAAGTCTCATGAGTGTAAAGAATAATAGGCCTATAAATAATTATTAGTACAAGGATATTAGACAATATCTTTAATGTTATTTTTTTCTTAGAATAATTAAATTCTTCTATGCCAAAACATTCAAATTATGTATGTTTTATTTATAGATCCCAGTTTCAAGGTCAAATGGCAGACTTGTGCTAGAAATGAAAGAATATTCTAGACATTATCTAAACATACTGTGGTGATTTGAAGCTGAATATACCTCCAAAAAACATGTTCTTAAATTTAATCCATTCCTATGAGTGTCAACCCATTATGAGTAGGACCTTTTGATGAGGCTACTTCAGTTAAAGTGTGGCCCACCTCAACTAGGATGGGTCTTAATCCTATCACAGGAGTTCTTTATGGGAGAATGAAATTCAGACAGAGAAAGAAAGAGAAAGCCACAAGAAGCAAGTAGCAGAGAGGGACCCCAGAAGAGAAGGAAGAGACCAGGAGACGCCACCACGTGCCTTGCCATGTGACAGAGGAGTGAAGGACCAAAGATCAGAGGTAGCCAGTCCCACAATGCCAGTCTTCAGGTAGAAAGCATTGCCTTGATGATGGCTTTCTTTTAGACTTTCTTTTAGCTTCAAAACTGTAAGTGAATAAATTCCCATTGTTTATCCCGTCCCATTTCATGATAATTGCTTGAGCAGCCTAGGAAACTAAAGTACATACTTTATTATAATGGTTTTCCCAACCCAAAACTAGAATTACTTGAGTAGTTATTTGAATAACTTTTTAATAATATAGGAGAAATTCCCTAATTAGGAATTAATGTTCTTTTATTTTTAAAAACATGACTTAATAAAATCTATCTTGTAAGCTATATTTTACATTCATTGTTTTCAAGTCTTGCAGAGAATGACCACATATGGCAAAGCACATGCATTTCAAATTAGTGGAAAATTATATAATACATTTACTGAATCTACAAATAACTACAAACTATTATATACATATATATGCACGTTTATACATTAAAATTAATAATAGTTATTGAATATTTATTATGCACCAGGCACTGTCTTAAGTCCTTTAGATGTATTGACTTATTTACTTATTGAACAATGCTATGCAGTAGGAATTTTGTAATTTCCATTTTTTACAGATGGGAAACTGAGGCACATGGAGGTTATATAACTTGTCCAAGATTAAAAAGTGGCAAAGCTAGGACTCCAAGTTTGTCTGGATCTAGAGCCAAAGATTTTAACTACCACTCTATTCTTAGTAGTAGTAATAATTTAAATATAGAGATATTTCATTTTCTTTATAGACATTGTCTTGGTTTCCTAGGCCTGCTGTAATTAAGTACCACAACTGGACAGCTTGAAACAGCAGAAATTTTTGACTCACAGTTCTGGAGGCTAGAAGTTTGAAATCAAGGGATCATAGGGCCATACTCCTCTGAAGTCTCTGGGGAAGACTCTGTTACACGTCTCTCTCCTGGCTTCCGATGGTGGCTGGCAAGCGTTGGTATACCTTGGCTTCAACATCTGCCTCATTTGTCACATGGCATTCTCCCCTCTGCCTGCATCTCATTCACCAGGCATATTGGACTAAGGGCCCACCGTACTCCAGTATGACCTAATTTTAACTTGCCTAATTCCATCTATAATGACCTTATTTCCAATTAAGTTCACATTCTGAGGTGCTAGAGAGCAGGAATTCAACATATCTTTTGGAAGTGGGGGGCGCAATTCAACTTATAAGAGACATAATAACTTATATTTTCTACAAAGGTAAGAGTTTGTTCTTAAGGCAGCAGCTGCACTGACCTGAGCTTTCACTGCTTCTGTCACTGCACTTGCTACATCCACAAGATCCCTCGTCTTTGCAGAACAAACATTGAGTCCAAACTTTTCAGCACTAACAAATGCATAAAAGGCACCACCATAGGCAATATCTACTGCCACCTTTCCATGACCAGGAACATCCACCACGAGATCTAAAAAAGATGTGTTTTAAAATAAGTTTGAGGAAGCGGGTATGGCTCAATGGATAGAGTTCCCGTTTACCATATGGGAGGCCCCGGGTTCGCTTCCCGGGACCTCCTTGTGAGGGCAGGCCCGCCCGCGCGGCGCGGTGGGCTGATGCAGCAGGACCTCACAGCAAGGGGGAGATAAAGCAGACACAGAGAAGACACACAGCAGATGGACACAGCAAACACAAGCAGCAAGGGGGGGATAAATAAATAAATAAATAAATCTTTTAAAAAATAAAAATAAAATAAAAAGTTTGTTTTTCAGTATTTTATCAGTGGAGTTCACAGCATTTTTAATATATTAATTTCTGAGAGGTGAAAAAAAAAAAAAACCTT
>JAQZBX010018994.1:0-34394 GCA_029593785.1 Cabassous unicinctus
CCTAGTTTTCCTCCTGCCCTTATTAAGAGAAGATCACATCCAAGGACAGCACTGCATCGGGACACCAGAGAAGGCCTCACCCCAGCCACGTTTGCCACTGCTCTGCCAGCCCTGCCCCACGCCACCCCTCACCCCCTGGGCCCAGGCAGCGTCCAGGACTCGAGGGGGTGGTCATCTGGGGTTGGATCAGTCCACAGCTCAGCCAGGACTCCTGGCACCTAGCCAGAGCCCTGAGCCCCCTCCATCTGCAAACCCATTGTCCCAGGGAGAGGAACTGGAGCTCAAAGAAGAGGGCGTTCATCTCATTGGTCAACCTGGCGACACCTGGGAAGCCTACCTGCATGTGCCCAGGGGCTTCCTTCTCTGAGACAGTCAATTTCATGGCATTGTCACAAATTAGGGCTAGCCCACCAGCCAGACTCCTGTCTACCAGGTAGGAGAAACACACAGACCTGGGCCAGTTTGGGCTTGAGGTGCGGCCTTCGTGACCCCAGAGCACTGACCGCCCCTGGTAGCCTGGGCTTGGGACAGAAAGGCCTGAGTGAGGCTTCCACTTCCTCCCTGACAACTTGGTCTCACCCCCGAGTCACAGGCAGGGCCACAGGGTGGGAAAGCCCACGGCGGCTTCCTTTGCGGAGAAAGGAAAGCCATGGTGGATTTACTGTCCCCGGGCAGGCATGCTCAGCGAGCAAGAGGCAGAGAGCGGGGAGGCGGCGCCTGCCTCTTTCGGCCAGTGAGCCCTGGATGCCACACGCGTGACCCGGTGCATGCTGAGCGCTCAGCAAGCTTCCACAGCAGAGGAGCAGGCACGGGCGCTTACCACGAGGGGTGGGGAGAAGAGGCAAGCCCCCTGCCCCGGCATCCCCTGTGTCCTCGGAAGAGTTGGTGGGATTTCCCGCCTCTAAAGGGCCAAGGCAGGAACTTGGGAAGAGGAGCATGGGAAGAAGTCCCGAGTTTCCTCCCCTTCCCACGGCGGTCACCACGGGGCGTTGCAGTTCCTCCCACTGAAGAGCCTGCGTCGCTTCCCCACCCTGAGGTCTGAGTTCATCCATGTGACTTGCTTTGGCCAAAGGGATGTTGGCAAATGTAACACGCACAAGCTTGAACCAGTGTCGCTCTCTTTGTTTTGTTTTGTTTTGTCTTGCGCCCAGCTGAGGACATTCTAGATCAGCTGAGCTGCTGCCACCAGAAGCGAAGGTGACACCAGCCAAGCCCAGCCTACACGGCCATCCCCGCTCGTGAGATAGAGAAATGCTCCATTGTTTTAAGCCCCTGAGTGCTGGGGTGGCTGGTTAGGCAGCGTTACTGTGGCAATAAATAACTGAGCTCCTTACCGCAAGCTTGCTGACCCTAGTAAAATCTCAGCCAGTGATCTTAAACTACTTTCAGGAATTTTTCAGATGCTTGTTTCATATTTCAATGTTTTAATACAATTGTTAACTCTTATGGAAATAGAATAAAAAATAGCACACACTCAAGTGGATGGAAAGCCAGGTTTTAACACACAAGAGGCCCCGTGGATGTCTTATAACTTGGGCTGCCAGGTTAACTAGATTTTGCTCAGACTTCAGAAAAAGAAAAGAAAAAAGAAACCCTCTCCTTCCGGCTCTATTTGACTAATGAATCACCTGAGATGGCTGGATAAGATTTTTGTAAAGTATTATCATTTGCAGCTACTTACCTCTGTGAATTACAATGATTTTCAATGCTGTGAATCAAAACAAACTTCAGAAATTAGAAATCAATTAGCTTCAGAGGCAAAGAGAGCCCGTCTCAGTCATAACCCCTGACTTGACCTTTCTGTGTTCAAAATCACTTCATTGTCCCCATTTATGGCTCTGTAAGTAAATGTTATTGTGAACTCCTAAAATGCCGTTTATAGCGTCCTGTTCCTCAGAACGCTCTAAGAATCCATTTGAAATTTAAAAAAGGGTTACAGTTCTACAAAGAGCTGTTTGATGAGAAGAGGAGTGCTGAGGGGGGCAGGACCCCAGCCCAGTTCCCCCTCAAGCTCAACTGCTGCCTGTGCGGGGGGACCATGGCCTTGACGGCAACCCCACGGCAGATTCCAGCGGGGCAGCCGCCGGTCTCAGCGGTTCTCTCGGGAAGGGGGAGCTGAGCAGCTGCCCCCAGGGCTCCTGCAACTTCTGGGCACAGCTACATTTGGGAACAATTACATTTGCTGCCTCCCAGGGACATGCCCGTGAGGTTGAAGTCTGGGAGAGCGAGAATACAGATCTAGAACATCAGTGCTATTAAGGAACTCAGGGAGAGGCATTCATTCATTCATCCTCTCGTTTATTCATTCATTCATACATTCATTCCTCAGCCAGCATTGACAGATCACCCATCCGAGTGATCACCCGTGATTCAAAGGCTGGCTGGTCCTTGTGGGGCCCGCATCCCCCTGCCCCCCAACCTGGCAGTGTATCCCTTCTGGGCCCCAATTTCCTTATGGATAACAGGGATAAAGTCCATCTAGTTAAATGCCTGATGCTTCAGACACTCAAGAAATAGCAATTCCCTCCCTCCTCCCCCACCCATAAGTTTTGGGGTTTTTTGAAGCTTCCAAACACCTGGTTTGTTGTGAGTCCCTGCCACATCTCCGATGATCGCTCCCTCCATCCATGAAGTGGCCATCACAGCTAGCAGGCGCTGAGCGCATCCAATACGCCAGCGCTGCACTGAGTGCGCGACAGGTTTTAACACCCTAAACCTCGCTGAGAACTTAGAGCCTGGGACCCAGTGAGTGCTGTGTTGTGTTCTTGTTACTGTTATCAATCCTCACTCGATCGCCATTTTACAGATGAAGAAACTGAGAAACAGAGAGGTCAAGCTACTTGCCCAAGGCCACCCAGCCCCTCACTATTCCCTCCTAAACCCTGGGCCAAGCTGCCTGGTGGCGCGACCTCAGGGGCTGCTGTGAGGGCCAAAGTGGAACCTCCCAAGAAAGCCTCCTCGAGTCCTTTATAACATGCTCTCATCATCATCAACAGTCCTTCCTCCCAATTCAGAGACAGGAAAACTGAGGCCCAGAAAAGCAAAACGACTCGCCCACAACTGCGCACTGAACTGAGTCCTCAGCCAAACTGCAACGGACTTCCCAGGCTGGGCTGGGTCTCCTCTCTGAAAGCGTCTCCTCCTCCACAGCCCACTCTTCCCCCCAGGGCCACTCGTTTGTCTGATACAGGCTGAGCAGCAGCTTCTGCTCCCACCGACATTCCAGGCCTGGGACCCAGGCTCTGTGGCTGCAGCTGCTGAAATCTGGTTTGTATTTAGTGCAGCAAATTATGCCAAGTACGCCAACCCAGAGCCATTTAACATTCCACTGGGCCTTGAGGACAGCGCTGGGGAGAAAGGTTTGCTTTGCTGTTTCCCCTGCTGGGGTCACTCAAGACCCTGGTGAACCCAGAGTAGGTCTGTGGCCCTGGGGACGAGCGGCAAGGCCTGCAAGCAGCCGGGGGACTGCAGGGGATGCTTCCTCCTTCTGTCTCGCTTTGCTCCTTCTTCACTTCCTAAAGGCCCCCGGGTGAGTTTAGTCTATAACATGAGCTTTACACTTGCCCTGATAGAGCTCAACTCCAGCCAAGAAGGAAAGCGCCCCAATTCTCCCAAAAAAATGTTTTCACAGACCTGCCTTCTAGGTCCTCCATGGCGAACCCATGCTCCAGTCCATCAAGGATGAATTGTGATCTCTCTGCATCTTCCCTACAGACAGGAGCCGTGGGGCCATCAGGTCGGGGTTTGTGGAGAACGTCCATAGACCAAGCTAGGGTGTTACAGACTCAAGGGCCAACGGGGTTACGCAGGAAACATACGTGAACGGAATGGGGTTGGTGTAAAGCAATAGGGAGCAGTGCGGACTGTGGGGGACTGTCTCCAGGGCAACAACTTCCCAGCTCCAGCCGACTGTTGCTAGGCAACAATATGGCCTAATTTTCTAATGAAGCTGAAAATTAGACTTTTTGGTAAAATCATTCAATTTTTTAATGTTGGTGGCTAATCCAGATTTTTTGGAAAACACTGTGCAGCTGGACAAAACACGTGTCTGGGCTGCTTTCCCACCCTCAGTCCACCACTTGGAGACCCGCGGAGGAAGCACTGATTCTACTGTTTCTCGTTTGCTCTCAGCCTCAGTGAATTCACACCCCCACCTTGCACCCCATTCTCCCTGTCTTAGATAGGCCCGGGGATCATCTGTTCTTGTCTGCATTTACTCCCTGTCTTTGTTTCCTGACTGCTGAAACAGATGCCATATAACAGGTTGGTTTAAACAACAGGAATTTACTGGCTCATCACTGCGAGGCTGGGAGAAGTCTAAAATCAAAGAACCAGCAAGGCGGTGCTTCCTCCCCACAGAAAGTGGCCTTCTGGGGCTGGCTAATGGCAATCTTTGGCTTTTCCATCACAAGGCAATGCACACAGTAGCATCTTCTTTCTCTTCCAGGTGCTGTTGACTTCCAGCTTCTGGCTGTTCCCCAAGGCTTTTTCTCTCTCTGTCTGAATTTCATTCTGCTTATAAAGGACTCCAGTAATCCAGATTAGAGCCCAAACTAAGGTGGCTACACCTTAACTAAAAACAACATCTTGGGAAGCAGATGTGGCTCAAGCAATTGGGTTCCTGCCTACCACATGGGAGGTCCCTGGGTCAGTTCCCAGTGCCTCCTAAAGAAGACAGCAAGCTAGTGTGATGGGCAGGCACAGCAAGCTGACACAACAAGAGACACAGGAAGAAAAACATAATGAAAGACACAACAAAGCAGGGAGCAGAGGTTCCCAGTGCCTCCTAAAGAGGACAAGCAAGACAGCGAGGTGACGCGATGGGCAGGCATGGCAAGCAGATGCAACAAGATGATGCAACAAGAGACACAAGAAGAAAAACACAACGAGAGACACAACAAAGCAGGGATGAAGGTGGCTCAAGAGATTAGGTGCTTCCCTCCCATATCAGAGGTCCCCGGTTTGGTTCTCAGTACCCCCTAAAGAAACAAGGAAGATGAACAGACACAGCAAGTGCAAACAATGAGGGGGAGGGGAGAAATAAATAAATAAAATAAATCTTAAAAAAAAATAAAACAACATATTCAAAAGGCCATTATTTACATGGGGTAATACCCAGAGGAGAGGATTAAGATTAAGAAACTGTTTTTCTGGTGTACATAATTCAATTCCCAACACCCCTTGCTGGCTTTCAGTATGACTAGAGACCCTGGAAACCTGTATCTCCAGCCTTGTCCTCTCACTTGAGACTCAGACTCAGCTGTCTAACCGCCTGCTTGACACCTCCATTTGAATGTCTAATAACTCTCTCAAACTAAACACGCCCTAACTTGACCACCAAATCTTTGCTCCCCGACAAATCTGTTGTTTCCTTCATCTTCCCCATCCCAGTAAATGTCAGCTGGATCCTTGAACGCCTGGCTGAGCCCAGTCTGCATCATCCAACCTTCCTTCAACCAGCAGATGCATGATTGCTATTTTCAGCCACTGAGGGTTTTTGTTTTTTTGGGGGGGGGGATTTGTTATATAGCAATAGCTGACTGATACACTTTCTATGTGGTAGCATCTCCTCTTTCACAATGATCACTTTTCTTGCCACAATTTTCAGCTTTGGGGAGGACTTGTTCAACACTAGGCAAAAACAGGGGCATGATATGAGCAACGCTGTGGAAACACACACAGTGGCAAAGAGCGGCTCACATTGAGATGAATCTGAAAGGCCTCTTTTGGCACCAAATCATGTGAATCACACACTCCTTTTGTTTACATCTGTATATGTGAGCCTGACATTCTATGGGTTTGATTTGGAATGTAACTGGAAACTTTTACTACTCATCATTTTATTTAAGAAAAAATGTTATGTTGAGTTATTTGGATGTAAATACACATTTTTCTTATATAAACATTGGCCAAAAAAATGAAATATTAAGATAGTCTAAAAAGTTTGGATATTAAAAACCATCCTTCTTGGAAAAGATTGACAAGGGCAGTGTCCTGCAGTAAGCCTGTATGTCTTCACTTTTAAGATACCCACCAAGGAGAAGAGGCGGCGTTGATTTAATAATAGCTTTTCTTGGGAGAAAAGAAGCAAAACATTCAGATTTTCATGTCCCCAATTCATAAGTGTTACATAGGAATAACGGGATTCCTAGACTTGAGGATTTGCACGTGTGCACACAGGCAGGCGTGCACAGACTCAGCAGCTGTTCCATGTGAAATTCCCAGCTGACGCTGGACTACAGAAACTGGTGAGACCAAATATGGCCTTCGAAAGCACCTTGGGGTCAGTTTCATGAAGATGACAAAGCCTGGTGCAGCCACATCACTTTGATCTACTTTGTGCTCTGAGCTTCCTGCCAAATGGTTCCCTGGACTTTGGACCAGGGCTGGAGTTAGTCCCCACACAGACCGTGCCGTGGGTCCCACCATGGAAGACTGCAGCTGTCTGGGTGGCGAGCCTGGCCAGGCCTCCAGAAGCCCTCTGACTCCCAAATACCCTCTTTGGCTTGTCACAATGCTGAAAATTTAACAATGAAATTCCTGGATTTTCTTCTTCTTTATTTTTAATCTGGAAGAAACCTTAGAAATTATTTGTATCAGCCAGGGTCTAACAGGGAAAGTAGAAGCAAGCCGTTGTGAGGCTTGGCAAGGGGAGAGCGTGTGAGATAAAACAGATTAGCAGCAGCAGGAGGCCTTGGCCTCCCTGGGGGGGAGACAAAGGAGGGCGATGCTATTGGGGCCAGGCTGGGGCCAGGGCATGGAAGCGGCATCTGAAAAGGAAGTGTGGCTGCTCCTGGAGATGAAGGCAGAGAAGGGAAGGGGAGACACCTTGCTCCCTCCACCACCCAAACCATCTGCCCCCAAGTCTCCTCTACCATTATACCTGGTTGAAGAGTGTCCCCCAAATATTCGTGTCCACTGGAATCTCCGAAAGTGACCTCTTTGGAAACAGTCTTTGCAGATGTACACAGTTAAGATGGTTGTCCTGGGTTAGGGTGGGCCTAAGAAGAGGGAAATTTGGGCACGCAGACCCAGACTCAGCGAGAAGAAAGCTATGGGAAGATGGAGGCAAGGTTGACGTGATGCTGCCACGAGCCAAGGAACACCCGGGGCCTCCAGGAACTGGGGGAGCACAGCCCTGCCGACACCTTGATTTTGGACATCCGGCCTCCTGAACTGAGAGAATGCATTTCTGTGGTTTTGAGCCACCCAGTTTGTAGTGCTTTGCTATGGCAGGCCTAGGAATCTAGTACCTTCCTTTGGTTGAGCCCAGCTGGAATATAGCTGATGGGGAGCCTGGGAATTGCAGGCTTGGAAATCTGCCCCTAGAGACAGCCCCGGGAAGGGTGAGGCATGGATCCGAGGGCAAACAGGGCCCCCAAAGTCATATCAACTAACCCAATCTGTGTGTCTCTTCCCGGTGCAAGGCCACTGAAACCCAGAAATGCTAAGGAGACCTGTGCTTTAGGATCATCAACTTGTGGCTGCTGTGAGCTCCAGAGGGCAAGGGCTGGTGTGTCACTCATCTCCACCATCCAGGCCCCTAGAGCTGGGCTGGGGCCCAGTGTGTGCACAATAGGCAAAAAAAATGGAATGGGTGGATGAAGGAGCGAAGGAGTGAAAGAACAGGGCGGGTGCAGAGGGAAGCCATTCTCTGAGCTTCGGGCATCACATCTGGAACAGTATCAGTGATGATTGACATTTACTATGCAGAGCATCATTGTCATTTTGTTCTTATACTTTCACCACGGTATAATTGGCATATAATAAATTGCATATATTTGAAGTTAACAATTTGATAGTTTTTGACGTATTCCTACACCTGTGAAATTATCACCTCGATCAAATATGTAAATATATCCATGAAGCTCCACAATTTCCTTGGGCCCCTCTGTAATCCTTCCCTCCTGCCCCACCTCCGCTCCGAAGCAACTGTTGATCTGCTTTCTATTGACTTAGATTCGTTTGCATTCTGTACAGCTTTACAGCAATGGAAGCCTACATATGTACTCTTTTTGGTCTGGCTTATGTCACTCAGAATAATGTTTTTGAGATTCCCCCGTGTTTCTGCATACAGCAGTAGTTCATTCCTCTCAATAGCTGGGCATATTGTCTAGCTACACCTGCAGCATGTCCATTGTGTGCCTGTGGTATGAGATACAGTATAGCTAGATATTCCACCATTTGTTTATCCTTGTTGATGGAAATTTAGGTTCTTTCCAGTTTCTGTTTATCACAGAGAAAGCTGCTAGGAACATTTGTGAGTACATGTTCGTGTGGGTGTATGCCTTCATTCCCCTTGGGTAAATACCTTGGAGTAGAGTGGCTGGATCATAACTTTTAAAGAAACTGCCAAACTGTTTTCCAGAGTGGCTGTACCATTTCACATTCCTGCCGGCAACGTGTGAGCATTCCGTTTGATCTATATCCTCATCAATATTTGGTATGGTCGATATTTTTAAACTTAGCCTTTCTAGTGGGTTTGTAGTAGCATCTCGTCGTGGTTTTAGTTTACATTTCTTTAATGTTAATACTAGGGAAACACCTTCTAATATCTTTATTTTCCATGTGAATATTTTCTTGGATGAAGTGTCATTTCAAATGCTTTGCCCAATTTTTAATTTGTATTCTTATTATTGAATTTGAGAGTTCTTTTATAGTTTGGATAACAGCCACTCATCAGCATGGGATTGACCAGTGCTTCCCCTCCATCTGTGACTTGTTTTTTCATTCTCTTAACAATGTCTTTTGAAGAACAGCTCCTGATTTTGATGAAGTCCAATTCACCAATTTGTACTTTCACGCGTTTGGTGTTGTACTTAAATATTTGCCTAAACCAAGGCCACAAAGATTTTCTCTGTTTTCTTCTAAAAGGTTTAGATTTTAGGTTTTATACATTTTAGATTAATTTTTCTCTATGTTGCAAGATATGGATTGATGTTCAGTTTTTATTTGCATGTGGATATCCTATTTTCCCAGCACAGTTAGTTGAAAATTTAATTGCCTTTACACTTCTGTTGAAAATCAGTTGACCATGTGCGGATGGGCTATTTCTAGGCTCTCTAATCTGTTGGGGTTTTTTTGCCTTAATCTGTCTATCTTTATGCCAATAGCACACTGTCTACTGTCTTGTTACTGTAGCTCTATAACAATTCTTGAAATCAGGTAGTGTAGATTCTCCAACTTTGTTCTTTTTCAATGTCGTTTTGGCAATTCTTTGCCCTTTGCATTTCCATATGAATTTTAGAATTCACTCATCAATTTCACATACAAAAAACCTCCTGCAATATTTGGCTGGGATTACACAGAATTTATACATCAAATGGGGGAGAATGGACACCTTATACCACTCAGTCCTGCAATTCATGAGCACAGTGTATCTCTCCATTTATTTAAGTCTTCTGAAATTTCTCCACAATGTTTTGTGGTTTTTAATGTACAGGTCTGATACATCTTTTTAAAATGTATCCCTAAGAATTTTATTCTTTTTATGTTATTGTACATGGCAGGGGTTGCCAAACTATGGAAAAATCTGGCCCACTGCCTGTTTTGTAAATAAAGTTTTATTGGAACACAGTTCTGCCCATTCATTTACATATTGCCCATGGCTGCTTTTGTCTACAACGACAGGGTTCAGTAGTTGTGACAGATACCACATGTAGCTCACAAGCCTAAAATTTTACTACCTGCCCTTTACAGAGAAACTTTACTGAGCTCTGATATTCTTTTGTAATTTCATTTTCCAATTGTTCATTGTTAATAAGATGAAAGATAATACATCTCTGAATGTTGATGTTAGAAACTAAAAACTCATGGAGCTCACTTATTAGTTCTAGTCACTTTCTGTAGATACCACAGGATTTTCTACGCAGACGGTCATGTTGTCTGAGGATGCAGAGGGTTTTACTTCATCCTTTCTCACCTCAATGCCTTTCATTACCTTCCCTTTTCTATCTAAAATCTATTGTACAATGCTGAATGGATGTGTTGTGAGTCGTCACCCTTGACTTTTTTTCTGGTCTTAGGGGGAAAGTATGTTGTTAGCTGTAGGTCGTTGTTCTTTTTTTAAATAGATATTCTCTATCAGATTAGGGAGGTTCCCATCTATTCCTAGTTTACTGAGATAGTCTAAGTGTTTTACGTGTATTAAGTTGCCCAATTCTGCTGATCATATGCAGGAATTACGGCTGTTACCAACATGATACAGATGAGGAATCTGAGACTTAAATAGACTTGCTGTTAAGGGGAGAAGCAGGGATTTGAATCTAGATATATAGATGGACACGATGAGCTGGCTTCTAGCCCTCAAGGTCTAGGAGTTTGGATCCCTTAGGAATGTGATGACCTGCAAATAACAGAATATCCTCACAGTGGCTTAAGTAGTAGGGACCTTTAATTGCCTCCCATCATCAATCTGGAGGGAACAGTTCAGGTTGATACAGGAACCCAATATGTCATCAAGAGTCTGGGCTTTCTCAAGCTTTCTGCTTTGCCACCCAGGTTGTTGAGTTTTCATTCTTCTACATGTTGCCTCAGAGTTGCAAGTGGCAGCCACAGATCCAGGCATCACAACTGAAGTCCAAGCCTGTAAACAGAGTTTTGAGTAAGTGTATGCGTAGGGATATGAGGAGCAGAGAGAGAAAGTCTACTTATACCACTCTTGCTTTCTTTCAAGGAACAAAAATCTCTTACAAAATTTCCCCCAGCAGATTTTTTCTGTCTCACTGGCCAGCCCTGTTGAATGAATGAATGAATGAATGAGTAAATAAGTGATTAAATGAAGGAATATGTATGTTCAAGTAGGAAAAGTATAGATTTGGGAGTACGCAGTATCAAGCTCAGATCTAGGGTGGGCCTGAATCGCTGAGTTAGTCATTTAATGCTCAGTGCTGTTTCCTCATCTGTAACATAGAGAAGACAATGCTGTCTCACAAGGCTTCAGGAAATTACTGTGAGCGTGTCTTTTCTACTGTAAGTATCTGAAAATGAATTATGATGGTTAATCTCTCTGGGTCAATGTCAATTCCTTGAGGACAAAGACCTTGTCTAATTTGTTCATCCCTGTAAACTGGACCCCAGATTAGAGTCTAGAACATAGCAAAATGTAAATATTTGTTGGAGAAATGAATAGGTGGATTATGAATGAATGAGTACATACAGATCCCATATGTATTTAACTAACTTAGTTTGGGGTTGGTTTGCGTTTTCTGTACCAGTCTGTAAATTCCAGGGTAGACCTTGGGTTCCTTCTAATTCAGGATCACCCAAGTGTTATCTTAGTCCTGAGGGACACCTTAGAGACCCTTTTGTGGTATGATGGAAGAGAAGATGGGGGTGGAGGGATGGAGATGGCGCTAACATTAATTTTTGTACTAGTTGGTCCCCCAAGCCTTGCCTGAAATAATTGTTAAACAAATAAATCCCCGCTCCTTTCCCTCTCTGAGTCAGAAGGGGCTGAGTCAAAAGCCAATGCCTGCAGCTGCCCAGGTGATGGCTCCCTGTTCCACTGAGGGGCCTCCAGATGCCTCCAAAATGAATTTTTGTTGTTGTTATTGTTTCTCTCTTTTTTTTTCTTTATATTCTTTATTTTTTATTTTTTAAAGGATACCTTGATTACATAAATGTTACACAAAAAATATAGAGATTCCCATACGCCCCACTCCCCACACCTTCCACACCCTCCCACATAAACATCCTTCATTAGTGTGGCACCCAAAATGAATTTGAGGGTATCACACAGCCTCATTCTGAGTCAGATCATCCAACACACCCTCGAGGTCCGGTGGGAAATGCCCAACGTCTTTGCTGTGAAGAGATTGTTTTATTGATTAGATTAGGCAACACTGTGCGTTACAAGATGAAAAGGGAAGGACGTGCCGCGTCGGCTGGCAGGGCAGCTCTCCCTGGGCCCGGGGCAGCTGGGTGAGGGGCCTGCTTGCAGCCCTTGGCTTCTGCTCACTCTCTGCCTCTTGACTATGCTTCCCTCTTGTCCCCTATGGTGGTTTGAGCTGTATGGCCCCTAGAGAAAAAGTTTTAAAATCGAATCCTATTACCAGAGCCCTTTATAAGTGGAGTGAAATTCAGAGAGAGAGAAAAAGCCACAGGAAGCAAGAGGCTGGACATGGACAGACCCGGAAGAGAAGGGAGAGACCACCATGTGTCTTACCGTGCGACAGAGTTGCCAAGGATGGCCCCAGCCAGCCCCGGAACACCAGTCTTCAGGGAGAAGCCACTGCCTTGGTGATGCCTTGATCTGGACATTTTCCTGGCCTCAAAACTGTGAGCGAATTAATTCCCATTGTTTAAACTGCCCCATTTCATGGTATTTGCTTGAGGAGCCCAGAAACTAAAACAGATTTTGGTGCCAGGAGTGGGGTGCTGCTATGGAAAATACCAAAAATGTGGGAACAGCTTTGGAACAGGTAGAAGAGGGAAGAATTGGGAAGAGATTGTTGGTGGAAATATGGACACTAAAGGTACTTCTGATGAGGCCTTAGAAAAAAACGAATGTGTAATTGGAAACTGGAGGAAAGATGATCCTTGTTTGAAAATGGCAGAAAACATGGCAAAATTGAGTTCTGATGTCAGGAGGCAGAACTCGAAAGTGATGAACTTGGATGTCTAGCTTGCCAAAATAAGTGTGGAAAATGCAGCCTGGTATTTCCTTGCAGCTCATGGTAAAATGTGAGAGGAAAGGGATAAGCTGAGAACTGAATCCCTGAGCACAAAGAAACCAGAAATTGATGGTTTGGGAAATTCTGAGCTTCCGGAAAGCAAGTCCGCAGAGAAAAGCGCTCCATGTGAGGGTTTAACTGATATGGAACCAGTCAGCACTTCCCGTGGAAGTTAGGATTGAAAATCCAGTTATCTAGAAAGGATCTGTGGAGAGTTCTCTCTGATGGCTTGGACCCCTGTGTATTATGTGCAACCACCAACAAGTTTTTTGCATAATTTGTATGAATGAAGCCAGCAGAGACTAGGAGGAACAGAGAAGGGACAGATAGAAGGAAAAGTCACTTTAAGGGAGGAACCATGGAAGCTGAGGTCTGGACCAAAGACATCTTCTCAGTCCAAGAGAGCAGACCCACCCATGTGTGTGGAAAGTGTGAGGGCTTGGAGAACATGGAAAAGTGCTGCCTCCCCAGTGCTCGGAGAGTGTGGTGCCTGTGCCCCAGAATCAGAGTCTGGCCACCATCCCAAAGCTTAGAGAGGGTGAAGCCTGTGCCCCGGGGATTGCACAGAGTCTGGCTATCACCTCAGTGCTTGGCGAGAGTGAAGCCTTTGTCCCAGTGTTTGGGGAGAGCGTGGCTGCTGTGCAACCACTTGGAAAAGGTGGAGCTGCTGCTCCATCAGGCCCAGAGGACAAACCATCATTCTATAGATGACTCTCCGAACTTGAAATCTAATGGAGTATGCCCTGCAGGATTTCAGAATTGTTTGGGACCCATTTTCCTTCCAATTATCCTTCTGGAATGAAAATGTTTATCCTATGCTTGCCCCTCCATTGTCTACTGAGAGCAGATAACTTGTTCTCTAGGTTTCACAGGTCCACAGACAGAGGGGAATTGTGCCCCAGGACAGACCACAACCAGAACCAATTGTGATGAGACTTTGTACTGAGCATTGTTTCTAAGACACTGAAGGCTTTGGGGATGTTGTGGTGGAATGAATGTACTTTGCACAGAGAGAGAATGTCTTTTGGGGATTGGTGTGTGGTGATTTGAAACTGTATGTACCCCAGAAAAGCATGCTTTTAAACCTAACCCATTCCTGTGGGTGTGAACCCATTGTAAGTAGGATGCTTTGATGAGGTGACATCAGTTAAGCTGTGACCAGCCTCAATCGTGATGAGTCTTAATCCCATTACTAGAGTCCTTAAAAGTGGAATGAGATTCAGACACAGAGAAAGAGAAAGCCACAGGAAGCAAGAAGCTGAAACAGAACCCGGAAGAGAAGGAAGAGCCAGGAGACACCACCACATGCCTTGCCACGTGACAGAAGAGCCAAGGATTGCTGGCAGCCAGCCCCAGCAGGCCATGGTCTTTGGGGAGAAAGCATCGCCTTGACGATGCCTTGAGTTAGACCTTTCCCAACCTCAGAACCATGAGCAAATAAATTCCCATTGTTTAACCTGAACCAGTTCCTGGTATTTGCTTGAGGAGCCCGAGAAACTCAAACATCCTCCACTGTGGAAGAGCTCTCACTATAAAACAGGAAAGTCAGCTCTGATTCCTCCTCAGTTTTGCGTCTTAAAATAAAGACCACAGGAAACAGGGACCCTGTTACCAGCAGGAAATCCTGGTGAAGGCCCCTGATTGGCGGGGCTTGCACCCGCCCCACCGCCTGTGGACCAATCAGCAGTGGACGGAGGTGTGGGGTCATGTAGGAAAATGGCTGCCTCTTGGAACCACATGTCGGGGAGGGTGGAGAAGATTTCTCAGAAGCAGAGGGTGCTGCTCCCAGAGGTGGCCGGGAGGGACGGGGCAGACAAAGCAGAGGTGGCCCCATAGCTGTTCACCTACTGCATGCTTTAATAAGAATTTAAAAACAGCCTCCAACCGCTTATAATATTCACTGCTTCGCCAGCCATTGGGTTAAACGAGTCTCACGCCAGCTCCATGAAGAGTTGTCTTTCTTGTTTTCTAGATGAAGAAACAGGCAGAGGTGAGGCGAGGTTGCTCCCAAACCACACTCTTCCTCCCAGACGCTCACTGCTGCCGTGCAAAGCAGGCCTTGGCGACCTTACTTTTCAGGTGAAGAAACAGTCTTGGAGGGTTTCTATAACATATCCCAGGCCACATTTAGGAGGAGGTGGGGCCGGGATCCCAACCCAGGACTGCCTGAGCAAGTGTGGTCCCTTTCCCCAGCTCTGAGCACTTCCTGTTCCTTTTATGTTACCGGTGGGTTGATGGAGGCTCAGGGTACTGCCATAGCTTGGGAAGGTCACACAAAGGAATGACCCAAGTGCAACAGCCTCTCTGGAACTAAGCTGCCCCAGGAATAGCTCAGGACCCCTTATTAGAAAAGTGCCCTGAAAGGTACTGAGATGTAAAGCTTTTTCCTTTCCCTCCACAGTTCTCCTCTCTACTTGTCATGGTGCTATTTATTTGCTGTTTAGTGGCATTCTAAGTTAAAAAATTAAAAATTTTAAATTACTGGCATGAATTTTACATTCATTTCATTTTGCATGGCGGCAGTTTTAAATGCCTATATAAGAGGATTCAGCGTGTATGAAGAGTCATCAAAATCACACAGTTCTCATTTTCTTATTTTGTAGCTCATACATGCATGAGTGTTTCATCCTTACCAGGTGTTTTAGTTTCCTTGGCTGCTCAAGCACACACTATGAAGTGAGTTGGGTTAAACAGTGGGGATTTATCTGCTCAAGGATTTGGAGGCTAAGACAAAGTCCAAATAAGTCATCATGAAGGCGATGCTTTCTTCCTAAAGAAAGCGCTCTGGGGCTGGCTGCTGGGAGCCTGGGCCCTGGCCTCCTCTGTCACATGGCAATGCACATGGCGGCCCCTCCTGGCCTCGCCCTTGTCTTCAGGTTTCTATTGATTTTAGCTTCTGGCTACTCCCTCCGTGGCTTTCTTTCTGTCCATCTGAGTTTCAGTCTGCTTATAACAGACTCCAGTAAGAGGACTAAGACCCATCCTAGCTGGGGTGGTGCACGCATTAACTGAAATCACCCCATCAGAAGGGCTTCCTTACCATGAGTTCACTCCTGCAAGAATGGATTCGGTTTAAGGACATATGTTTCTGGGATACAAACAGCTTCAGATCACCACACCAGGACAGTGGAAGCGCAGCACCACGCAGGCTCAACTGCTTATTTCATTTCTTGGTGCCCTTGCCGTCTCCAGCTCTCTGCCGTCAGCGTCCTGCTTGTGAGGCAGAGGGCAAGGGAAAGGAAATCCAGGTAGCCCCGTCTTTTCCTTCCCTTCTGTGTCATGGTTTTCTGAGTGTTTGGCTAGGGAGGTGACCCAGGTAAGAAAGGATATGATGGGGCTCCTTAGTCATTTATGTTTCTCAGAAAGTCATTGTCTTCTTTCTGTGCTCGTAGAAAGTTCTGGTTCAAATGGGAAACGTGGCCTTCTGGGCTGTCAGTGTTCTGCTTACTCTGTCACAGATGTAACACAGTTATCTTGCACTTGCTGACCTCCCACGCTTCGTGGGTCCACCGGAATTTTATGCTCAGGGAACATGCTTTATGCTAATAAGGCGGCAAGGAACCGAGGGTGTTGGGGACCTTCACGGTAGCACTCAGATCATATGCCTTGTCAGCAGCACTGGTGACATGTAACATGGCTGCTAGGGCTGAGACAAAGAACAGCTTTAGCCTCCTTCTAGGAAGTTAAGAAAAGTTCGCAGCAAAAGCGCACCCTTTTCGCGCCTAAAGCAACTGCCATCTACCATAGCAACAGGAACCACCAATCCCAAACCGCTACCCATCTTTAAACCCACCAATCCTCACCCTCCTCCCCGTTCGCGCCACAATGCTCCCGCGGGCGCGAATAGTCGCCATCTTCACCACGCCTAGCAACTCAAATTACCCAATCATGTATCTACACCTGAGCCTTAATGCACTCCCCTTTTCCCTGCTTTATAAAAGAGCTGATTGTAACCCTCGTGGCAGAAGAACAGCAGCAGAGCAACAGAAGAGCCACGTTAGTGGAATAAAGTGCACAGTTATTTCTTTACAGCGTCTACGTCTCATTCCTTCGTTGGGTAACTCGGAGTCTCAGTTGATTTGTCCCGCGGGACGGGACATGAGGGCACGCAGATGGCACACATCTCCTCTGCTCCTGTGCGTGCCCCATTGTCCCATTGGACTTCACTTACAAAACACAAGTTCAAAGAAAAAGTTAAGCATTTTGAGATGGTGACAGCAGAATATCAAACCCAGAGGGTCCCTTCTCACGGAACCCCTGAGCGATTGCACAGGACATCGGCCCATGAAGTCGGCTGTGGCACGAGAGGAGGACCTGGGAGCTGGTCCTGCTCTGGGGCGTTGCCCCTGACAGCACAGAGCACAGCTGCTGAGTTAGAGCAAGGCAGGGCTCGGGGTGCTCCCTGCTGCTAGACCCAGCCTTCGGGGACCTCACATGGCCCAGCCTTAGTGACAGGCAGGGCTGGTGGGGGTCCACCCCCCAAACCTCCACTGTGCTTTAAACAATGCCTCAACCTCACCAAACTCCAGGCAGGTCCCCAAACACCCTGGGTGGAGCTTTGCCTCCAGACCTTTGCCTGAGGGCCATTCCCTCTGCCTCCACTGTCCTCTCCTCCCACTGAATTCATTTGCTAACACTACGTTCCAGCACCACCTCCTCCAGGGAGTCTGCCTTGACTTCCTCAGGCAGATTTAGACCTTCTCTCTGGGTGTCTTCTTCCTTCCTTCCCTGCATTCCAGCTGGGAGGCAGCTCTGTGCAGGGATGAGAGCTAGGTTCTGGAATCTGACAATGGCTTTAAATTCCAGCCTCTCACTTAAACTCAAGGGGATTTTGGCCAATGACTGAGCCTCCCTGAACCTCGGTTTCTGAGCTCTAAAATGAGACTAACACTAGTACTGCCGAGGGTTGCTGAGTAGATGAAATGGGTACAGCTGTGTGGTTGCTCTTGTCTGCCCCCCGACACACTGAGCAGCATTTAGCCCATCACTCCTCTGCCCCCACCCCCGCCCCCCAGGATTCGGGTTCCTTAAAGGACAAGTGCATTCAGCTTTGTTGTCCTGGCCCCACCTGTCTGTGGCTCTCCTCCTCCTCTGGGGGAAGACAGCCCCAGGCAGAAGAGCCCCCCACCCACTCTGTAACTCCCACACCCCTGAAGTCAAACTGCCCGCTGGCTTCGGAGCAGATCCCAGCCTCCTTCTTCCTTTGCTGCCCACCCCAGATAGAATTCCCTCCCTGCCCATCCCTTGGGTTGCTGTCCCGGGCTGATCTGCTGTTTATGTTCCATTTCTCTGTTTACATTCTCCCTTCCCTCCCAGGCCTCCAGTCTGCATCACGCTGGCTCCCCAATCCTGCCCTCCAGCCCCCTCTTGCTCAACCCCCTTAGGGAAAGTGTGAGTTTATGTCCACAAACCTAAGGAAGGGGAAAAAAAGGCAGCCACAAATGCCAAGACCTTCAGTGCAGCCCAGACGCAGCACCAGAATCATTTGGGGAATCCACACTACGTATTCATGGGCCCTGCCAAGTCTCTGGTCTGAAGGGGAAAAAAATACTGTGTAAATATACAACATATCAGATCATTAGGAATTTGCAGTGTAGATTCCAAATTATTTGCAGCCCTTGAGAAGAGGTAGGCGGCACTGGGCTCAGGCAAGCTGGGCCCATGGCAAGCCTCTATTTTCTCATCTGTGAAATGGGTACATCTCCAGGGGTCCTGCAAAGACCAAATGACTTAGGATCAATGGGTGACAGAACCCAGCACCCAGTACCTGGTAAGCCCTGAATGCACATGCATCCTCTCTCTTCCTCAACGAAATTGTGAGAAAAGAAATCAGCAAGACTTTGCCAGCAGCCACTGGGGCGCCAGGAAAACCCAAAGGACAATTATTTCAAGCAGGAGTATAGATGCTGCTGGAAGGTCCGTGGGGCTGGTGGAGCCAACTTCTGAGAATCCAGGCAGCTCCGAGGGGAAAAAATAAATTAAATAAATGGTTTCTCTAATACGGGGCCATCTGGCGATTTGATAAAAGTATTGGGTTTCTCAAGGCAATCGTGAGTGCTCCCTGGGCGCCACCGTTTATGGCTTAAATATGACTCGCATGTGGAACCAGCATTACAAATGGGAAACAGCAGCTCGTGAGCTTGTTCCCTAATGGGGGCCTTTCATCACCCAGTTACCCTTAAGCGTCTCCCTTCCTATTGTAATTGGCCCTAAATGAAAAGCATTAGTCCCGTCAATAAAAACTAATGGTTCTACTTACTAAAAAAGAAGGGGGTGGGGACAAGAAGCGGGTTTCTTTAAAAGGCAGGAAGGGACTGGCGTCACCTTCCTTCCGGGACCTTGGGGTCTGATATCGGGGTGCAGAGGCCCCTGCCGGGAGTCCCCATCCTAGCTCTGTTACATTTTGCTGTGTGGCCGTCAATGGGTAGAGCTCCCTCTCTGGGCCTCCTTTGATCCTTGTTGAAATGGAAGTAATGAGGCCACTCCATGCCTACTCACAGTAGGGCTGGTTTCAAGGATCAAAGGAGAGGCTGGATGTGGAAAGACTTTGAAAACTGTAAGGGTTTGGGCCCTGGGAGAGTCATGGCAATTTTGTCCTGCCCGGCTTGGGAAGGAATCCCCCTGGGCGGTTTAAACTGTCTTCTGCAGAGCTCCAAAGGGGAGGCTGTTTGGGGGTCCCTGGGCTCCATCTTGTCCTGCGCTGCTCAGCCCACAAAGAGGGGCTGTTTGAAATTAAACTGAGAAGCATTCTCCACCGGGGGTGGCTGGGGGGGTGGGGTGGGAATAGCTATTTACTTGTTTGCGTAAGACTTTTCAGAAATGGTCTAATCCTCTCTTGGCCACCGGCCATCCCCAGTGTGCCCCTGCCCCCACCCCAGCTGAGTAAGTGGGAAAGGTGCGTCCTTAGTAAAGCCAACCCGAGGGGAGATGCTCGGGGGCCCTCCAGCAGTTTAAACAACCCTCTAACACTGGGATTCTATTTTCCAATTGGATCCTCGGGGAGAAGAAAGAGCCTGCTGCAATCCTGCTGGAAGGAAGGGGTACGAAGCCAGACCAAATTGCGAACATTTGCGGTGGCCCTGGCCGTGTGCCAGGAGCTGGGCAGCTGTGGCTCCGTGGCATCCTGCCCGCAACCCTGCCCTTGTTCCCATTTCGCAGATGGGGTGAATCGGGTAAGGCCAGACAGCAAGAAAGGAGGCGGGAGATTCAGACCGGGCACAAAGCAGGCCTCCATCCTCCAAAGATGCATCATCACAGGAGCTGTGGGAAGGCGCCTTTACCACCTGAGCGTCCCGCCCCGCTGCCCACCGCCCACACTGGGATTGCTTGGCCTGCGGCTTTCCCTGACCTCCACAGGAAGAGCGGCAGGCGCTGGTGAGCCAGGCCTCTCCCGAGGAGCCTCGGCAGTATAAGCAGTGCTGCCCCTCAACCTCGGGTGGGAGAACTCTCAGTGGCCTGGCTATGCTCTTTCCCAGAGTTTCCAGAGGGCCTGAGCGTCCCTGATTTATAGCGTGTTACTTATCGACTGCCTTTGCTTTCGATCCCACTTCCCCTCGCCCCTCACACGTATGCCTCAGGTTCTTCTGCTTCTGGGCAGATCCAAACTAAGACATGCAGGACGGGGCTCACGTGGGTGCAGGATGGCGCTGGTGGAGATGGACACGGCAGCTGGGTCGTCCAATGCCAAGTGGGTGTGAGCCCAGAACGAGGCTTGGGGACAGCCAGATTAGCCATTCATTCACTCATTCATTCAACACATTTTGACTGCGTGCCTCGACGGGCCAGGCACTGTGCTGGGAATGGGCTTTTCTGAGGGAACATAACAGATTGTCCCTGACTCTGAAATTGCAAGCAGATGGGGGATTCCATCAATAAACGATAAACAGATAAAATAAACTGGGAAAGTAATTCTTGAAAATGAAAGGGGGGGCAGCTATGCCATGCTAGAGAATATCCAGGAGGGCCTCCTCCCTCCAAGGAGGGGACATTTAAGGTGAGATGGATCTGAAGAATGAGAACCGTGCAGACAGAGAGCACTTCCTGGGGAGGGAATGGCCCCTGCAAAGGTTCTGAGCACGGAGGAGAGAGACAGGTCGGGAAAGCACCCAGCAGGACCTGCAGCACAGTCGAAGAGGCCTTGAAGACTTTACGGACATCAAAGAGGACGCTTTGGATACCAGTGACGGAAAGCCTGGTTGAACCTCGTCTGAGCATAAAGGCAATAGATGGCCTTTAGGGGCAGGTGCAATTTCAGGCATGACCAAAGTCAGGGGTCAAACCTTGCCTTCAGGAGCTGCTTTTTGTCTCACCGTCCTCTTGTTGACTTTATTTCTAGGCAACCTCTCCTCTTGCACGTGCAAAATAACTACCAGATCCAGCCAGATTCATATCTTTCCAGATCCCGCTCAGAAGAGCTCAGTCTTTGCCCCCAAATTCCCAACAAAAGTCTGGAGATTGACTCTTATTTGACCAGCTTATCTAATCACTCTGTTCAGGGCAGAGATACGCATGGACTGGCCACAACCCGGCCAGGTATTCCTCCCTGGGGCTGGGGAAGGGTGGATCCCAGGGCATCATGGCTGTTGTCCAAAGATGGCAGTGATTGCTAAGAAGGGAAAAACAAAGTCTTCTGGAAACACCGCACCCTCATGGGAATGGCTGAGATTTAAGAGGCCGATGACACCGTGTGTTGGCAAGGATGAGGCGCATCAGGACCCTCCTGTGTGGGAGGGGGTCTAAAGCGGTACAGCTGCTTAGGAAGCTAAACCTACACACACCAAGCCCCCTCCTGGGCACGGTCCCAGCAGAAATGAGGGCTTGTGCTCCTCCCCCAAGAGACATTGGGCAAGAGTGCTCACGGCAGCTTGATTCATAAGAGCCAAAGAGTGGAAATGGCCCAATTATCTATCCCCTGTAGAATGGTGAGATGCAGCACAGTTTATCCATACAATGGAGTATTACACAGCTGTGTAAAAGAACAGAGTGTGTTTCATGTAACAACATCGGTGAATCTCACAGATGTAATATCGAGGAAAAAATGCCAGACACCATAGGGTGCTAGCAGTGTGATTCTGTTTACATGAAATTTCCAGGATAGGCGAAACTAATGCATGGTGAAAAGTCCCCACACAGGGTGGTTACGTTTTGAGTTGGTATGGACTAGGAAGGGAAGCCTGGCAGGATTCTGCAAATGTTCTGTATATTTATCTAGGTGGCAATTACCTGAGTATACACACAGGTAAAAATTCATCAAGCTGAGCTGTACACCTAAGATTTTTGTACTTAAAATATGTGTATGTTATGCCTTGATTAAGAAGTGAAAAAGGAAAAGGGATTATTTTTTAAATGCCCCCCCGCAGAGTACCATATGTATTTCTGTGTTATCTATCTTTTCTCTGTTTTTATTCTATTATCTTACCCTTATTTTCCCTTCTCTCTGATTTTTTGATCTATTTGTTTTTATCCTACCATACTGTGTCTCTTTAAACTATCTCAAACCCTTTGGCAACGTGAGAAGTTATAAATTAAGAGAAAGAAAAAAGAAACTTGAGCAGGAGTCTGCTTTTTTAACTTAATGAAAGAGATTCTCTTTTTATTGCCTTAGCTTCGTTGCTTTTAGTCCTAAATCAAGATTTTTCTCTGTCTGCCAATCTGCAGATGGACCAATTTCTACCAATTGGCCTTAACATATACAAATCAGTCTCATAAATAAAAACAAAAGTTTTCTAGCCGACACAGCTCTGGTTTCCCACCCCCAGGCCCCTGCCCTATGGTGTTCTCCTGGCAGGAAACCAAGAGAGCTATCACCTCCTCTACACAGCATAAATTGTCATCTTTCCCTGCTTAAGTCTCAGACGCTGACTGCCAAAGACAGGCCCCTGCCTCATTCCACGAGATTCCAGAGTCATCTGCCTGGCGGCCTGGAACCAGAGATGCCTTTCCAGGACCCCATTATAAATTAACATTGAATCCCTGGCTCGGGGAATGCTGGGCTGGAGAGGCCCATGGGGATGACTTAGCCCACCCCTGAGAGGCGGTGGGGTGGGCCCTGGACTGGCTCTGGGCTCCGCGTGCCCACTCCAGGCTAGGGGTAGAGCCTGTTTCAAGCGTGGCTGGACACAGGTTTCCATCTCGAGGGAGAGGTCGCCCTTCTGAGCCCCGGTCTCTCCCCCGCCCTGCTCCCATTATAGAAGTGCAGGCCTTACTTCTTTTGTGTCTGGACCTCCTCTGGGTTGCAGGCTCCTGAAGGCAGGGACCATATTGCACCCCCGGGCAAATTGCAAGAACACAGTAAATGTTTGTTGACTGACTGACTGAGGCCTGGTAGAAGGGATGCCTCTGAGGGAGGATGCTCAAGCACGGCAGCCAGGCACACGACCTGAACTGGGCGTTCCCAAGGTGAAGCGCAGTGGAGAGGAGTAGCCGGAGGGTTAGCACTGACAGGCTGCCTGCTACCCACCCCCACCTCAACCAACAGAGGAAGACTCTGGGTGTCAGCGATATGTGTAGAGCAGCCATGTCCCAGTTCAAATGCTCCTCAGCAGAACAATGGGGTCACAACCTTAACAAGAGAAGAAAAAGATTTTTTGGGACCCTAAGGACAAACATCACCCCAAAGGGACTGCAGGCCTGCCTTGAAAGGGAAGTCGAATTCGGGGTGGGGAGTCAGCTGGGGCTCTGGTGGAAGGCTGAGCTGGAAAACCCCAGCACCTGCCCAGGTGGAGCCAGAAACACCTCCCAGCTGCAGGCTGGGGCCTGGCCAGTGAGTCGGCGGCAGGCAGCTGTTTGCAGATGGAGGGATGGAATCTCTACCTGGGAAATCTGGAAAAAGAAGTGGAGCTGGGGCAAGGGCAGGGGCCTGAGGGTAGGTGGGCCTGGTCAGGTCAAAGAGGCAGGGATGGGGCTGGGGTGGGAGGGGGCTCCCCTCCTGGCAGGCCCAAGTCCTGAGCAACACGAGGGAAAACCCAGGTGGACAGCAAATAGGAAGCTGTGATTCCTTTGTGAGATTGCCTTCACCACCACCGATGGCCTTCGCAAAAGCCTGGGTCTATATGCTACATATACTTTGTATATATGCTATGTTTCCACAGTGAAAAGAAAAGACGAGAACTTTCTAGAATTGAAAAAGATATCAGTTCTCCAACTGAAAAGGTAAAAAAAAAAAAAAAAGCCTGTGTAGACGGGTGGAAGCTTCCAGCCAGGGGAAAGGGTGGACTCTGCCCTGCTGTCCCCAGACTAGCAGAGAGAAGGGCCTCGTGCTGGGGGTGGACAGTGGCCAGGAGTTAGGAGAGTGACCAGCAGCGAAGACCCTCGCTGTTGAGGGGACAACCCTGGAAAGGGCAGTGACAAAAGCAGTGCTCTCAGCCTTCACCGTGTGCCGGGATCTACACCCCACCCTCTGCTGATGGAAACTCTTCTTCCTCACAGCGTCCTTGCGAGGAATGTTCTAGTACCTTCATCACCATCCTCCTTTCACAGCTGAGGAGCCAGTCACCCAGGTGAAGTCAAATGCCTGAAGTCTCAGGGCTGGAACACTGGCAGAGTCAGGATCTGAACCCGGGAAGGTTTCCTCTACAGACCCCATGATGAGACTTGGCACCCCACACTTCCGGAGGCAAACCCCGCATTTGCAACAGCTGCCCCCGGAAGGAGAGACCTCAGCGCCCCTCGCCGCTGCCAGCTACGTTTGTTAAGCACCCATCTCAGAGCCTCACTCAGCAAAGGTGCTCAGTTCAGGTCCCTGTCCTTCAGCACTGGTCCCAAGCAGGCTGTGGAGGAATTCCACGTGCCCGCCTCACCGTGAATTTTGGGATCTGCTCAACCAGTTCCCAGGAGAGCGAAATCGCTGTATTGTGTCCTAAGAGCAATATAGTACGGTGGTAAAAACAATAATAACAACGCTAAGGGTTCAGCTCTTTAGTTTACAAAGACCTTTCCCCCAATGAGTGCCCTCGATCCCCACAGCAGCCACACACGGCTTTCAGAAAAGGGGAAACTGAGGCTTGTCGAGGTTAAAGACTTGCCCAGTGTTGTAGTGTATACGTGTCAGACTTTTAACTGTAGAATATCTAATCCCAAAACTTCTGCAAGCATTACCTCAGGACACTAAGATTTTCTTACCTGGAGAAAAATTATTTTTAAAGAAATATTTCTTGGTGTGTAGGAAGTGGCATTTGGTGTTTTTAACATGAGGAGCTTACCCTAAATCGTAAGGTATTTCCTTTCCCAAACAGGTTCATAAATGGTTTGCAGTTTTTTGCTTAGTCTTCCATGATGAGACCCCTTGTGCACTCTGTTCAGAGACCCTGTGGCACCCAAGGGGGAAGTAGATAAAAGCCCCAGTTCTCAGAGAGATGCTGGGGATTTGCTCAAAATTACCACAAAGTAAGAGGAAACTTTCCCACCATCTTGTACTTGCAGATTGCTGGGTAACTGAGCCATGAAAAACTATCATACCCCACGTTCCTCCGCTGGCCTCTGGGAAAATCCTGAAAGCAAATTACTGTGCTGAAAAAAGTACTGTCTGCCCGCCAAGGAGTTCTTCAGTGGGGGCCGTGTCTGCTCCCGAAGGATTTCATCCCGTTTCTAGGATAGCTTCGGAGAGGGGAAGCAGCTCTTGGCCTGGGCTCTGCCGCCTGTGGGATCAGGGGCTGCAGATACGTTGCTGAGTCCTCCGGGCTCCAGTTTCCCACATGTAAGACAGGAACACTGGGACGGCCTCCTGGGATGGCTGAGGATTTAAAGACGTCATCGAGCTGAAGCGCCTCCCTCAGCCCTGACACCTGGCAGGCGCCCTGCAAATGCCACTTTCCTTACCCTCCGTACCACCCATCAGGAAAGAGGAGTGCTCCCATGAGTTTTAAGCACATGGTGGCTTGTTTTGAAATGTTGAACCAAATTCTGTTTTCCCTCACTGTCCTCAGGCCAAAACTGTCTCCTGGTAAATGCCAGAAGGGAAACAATAGGAAAGCTGCAGCTCAAACTCACAGTCCCTCAAGCACCTGTAAGGCACCTGCCATTCTCAGGCATGCTGGCAGTGGTGGAAAGAGGTAGGCACTTGTCATCTATAGCAAGGCAATCTGCAAGCCCCCTTTACCAGCTCAGGGTGAAGCAGACACTTGTTTACTTTTCCAGTGAATGCTGAGGTATGTTGTGCTCAATGCCTTCTTGCAGGCCCCTCTCTGCACACCTAAACCTCCCTCCCACACTGTCTCATAATTGCTTGAGATCCTTGGGGGCTTACTCAGTCCAGAAGAGGTCATCCCTCTTGCTTCTGAGGCCCACTCGGAGAACGGGAGCCTCATCTGTCCACCCACTGTCATTGCTTCAGATGACCACAGGGTGTCACTGCTGAAATGGGTTCAGTGCAGTTTGGCTAACAAAGCTTGCCCCCTGCTTCTGGGATGCTCTTGCTTGTTTGGGCTGTACCGGTGTCCTACTCCAGGCACCAGCAATGCAAGTCTTGCAGTTCACATTTCCACATTCCCACGCTCAGTCAGTATTTCTCCAAACACAGCACTGTGCAAGGGGGACTGGGACCAGAAGAGTTTTCAGAATAGACCTCAAGCTTTGCCCAAACCAGCCCCCTTCCTGCTAGCCCTCTGCCCCTGTGCTGAGACCAGATCAGTGGCCCCAACTCCTGTTTCTGCCTAACGAGTTCTCCTTTGGTCTTTTCCTGGCTGCAGATCATGATCAGGGTGACCTCCATCTTTCCATTTAGACTCTCAGAGGACCAGCATTGGGACCCAGGTCCCTGGGCTATAAAACAAAATGAGTCCTTTTGCTTTATATGCACAGACCAAGAGAGGCCCCTCAACAGATTCCTCCCTGGACAAAGGAGATCTGTTCCCACATGAATTGCTCCATCCCTTAGGCTGAGCACCCTAAGTCAACTTCCAGCAACTGGAAGCAATAACAGACCTGACCATGTGTGGACCTACTAAGTGCACACCACATTTTTTTTTTCTTGCCTGATTGAATTCTTTGCTAATTCTAGGAAGTGAGTGCTTTATATTTTATGATGAAATAGCTGAGGCTTAAAAAGGTGAGTCACCTCTTCAAGGCCACACAGCAAGAGTGGCAAAGCCAATGTGCCCCCCCACCAGTAGTCTATAAGAATGTTTTAATAAAAGCATTATTTTTAATAGAAAATGTAAAATTGGATTTGTGTCTCATCTTCAGCCTATTTTAGCTATCTTGGGGCAAGACTGTGCTCCAACCCTTAATATCATTTTTGGATTGATTAGCCAAGAACCAAGCATCTTCTAGGGAATATGCTTCCACATTGCCAATGATTAAAGCGAACCATGATACTGAAATGAAAGTCTGATTATTACTGAAATAATCAAATATGATTATTTGTCATATTGGTCCCCATTAGCCTTCTATGAAAAATGGATTTAGGCCAGAAATCCTAATTGTCGTGCTTCTTTCCAGGTGGGAAAATAAATAATATTCTCTGTTCTGTCATTCTTGTACTTGAATTAAGTTTATAGGGAACTCAGAATGTACTCCATCTGGTTGTTATAGGAAATCAGAAAGTTTGCCATAAACTAACTAAATGACATTGGGAAAGTCACTTCATCTTTCTAAGTTTCAGGTAAAAAAAAACAAGAGGCATGACTAGAGAGCCCTAAAGTCATTTCCAAGCCTGACGGTCCATCAGCCTCTGATTCGGCAAATGCCACTTAGGGGGTCCACCAGGGGCAGAAGACTGTTTGGACAGACTGAGGCCCCACGGCCCTGACACAGTTCAACATTGGTAACATCTTCCTAACTGTAGCATTTACAAGTTCCAGGGCTACCCTGGCTCCAGCACTACTAGCTGCAGAATCTTGGACCAATCATCTACTACCTCAACATTCCCTTCTCTCCATTTTCTCCACATTGGTAAGATAGGGATGATAATGTGGTGCCAGAGCCTACCATAAAAAATATGAAACAGCTTCTTTTAAAACACTTTACAGCTGCAAGGCAGAGGGCTTCACCAAGAGAGTCACTTTGGAACACAAGTTTTCACCCCCACCTCCCCGCTCTCCCCCCAGCTGTCGGCCATCGCAAGGTCTCGATGCAAAATATGTGCTCCCCACACTCCAGCTGCAGACTACTGGGGTTGACTCTTCCACTGAGGGGCCTCAGCAGCCAAAGGAACCGCACCAGCGCTTTGTCACGGATCCAAGAGGAGATACATTTGGTTTACCAGAGAAAGCTGGAGTTACGGTGGATGACAGTGCGTTTCTCGGGCAGCTTCCCCAACCTCTTCCTCTGCTGCCCTGGCCCAGGTCTGCTGCAGAGATCTCACGAAACCCAGAACGTCCATTCTCCAGGCCCACAGAGAGCTCACTTCATTTCTAGTGGACTCAGGAATGTCTGAAGATGGCAAAACAGTTCTTAAGATCAATTTTCCAAACCAGTTCATTTGTATCCTCCACAATGGCCTGCCCCCACTCACCTTCCTAGCTCCCGGGAGAAGGGGAAATGGAGGCAAAAGGGAAAGCAATCTGGCAAGTAGGGCTGGGTCTGGGGCCGCAGTGTCCAGGAGAGTCTGAGCCCCAGTTTCCTGAATAGTTGTCCCTCTGTTTGAGAAGAGAAGGAAATCCAGGAGAGCGTGTGCTCCCACATGTGGTCTTGGGGCCGGCCTACTCTGAGGCCTGGAAGGGAGGAGGGGGTGTCTGCTTTAAAGCTGGGAACAAGGTGCCTCTCCTTCCCTCCTGGATGCACACTTCCCCAGGGATGGCCAAGGTAAGCACTGGCCAGCTGTGGGGTTCAAACATCCCACGAGGAATTCTACACTTGTGATGGAGCGTCTCATAAGCAGATTTGCAAAAGTGAAAATTGCTTGTTTGCACAAAGGTATGTCTCTACTACTTTGTGAGATGATCACCAACAAGGATTTTTATTTTTAGCCTACAGATTTTGCACAGACTGAAAGGAGGGAAAGAGAGCCAGGACATGGCAGGGCCGAGTCCTGAGTATGACTCCTGGTTTGGCTGGAGCAACTGGGCGGGTGACGAGGTCAGGTCTCAGCTGGGGAGCACTGCAGAAGGAGCAGGGGGAGACAGACATGAGTTCAGTGGGGACTCCTGAGTGGAACCTCCCGGAGGCGATGCCTAGCAGGTAGGTAGTCGGCCACACAATAGGGACTGAGCTGCAGGTCTGGAGAGGGCGGTTCACAGACAGGGAAACACCAGACTCTGTGCTGGAAGCCCAGGCCCCGGGAAAGGTCTCCCCTGAGGATGGGAGAGGAATCCCAGAGGAGGTAAGAATTCAGAATTAATGGGGCAGTTGCCCAAAAGAGGCCGTGTTTTAAACCCGAAGTGACTGAGTTACCTTGACTTGGAGAGATTCCATTTCCCACCAACCCTGGAACGGGGAGATTCGTAAAACAATCTGAGTTCAGTGGAAGAAAGTTTGTGCTATTGAGCACATGACTCAGTGAGAGAGAGGGAGAGGAGAGGGAGAAGAAGGCAGGCGGGCCAAGAGAGTCCCTGAAAGATTGCGGGTGAAAATGCCTCCCCTTCTACCCCAAATGAGCAAATGGGCGTGAGCAATCTCAAAACAGCACCCCTAATTGTCAAGTGGTATCATTTAAAAATAAATAAATAAATGGTTTGCCAACAAGTAATTTCTTTCAAGAACATCACATTGTTTTAAAACATTTAAAACCCTCTAGAACAGGGGTTCTTAACCAGGGGTCCACAGACCCCTTATTTCAGGGGGTCCGTGAGCCTGAAATGAAAATTCAAAAGAACATTATTCTTGTGGGCCGTGTGGGTGCGGGTGTGATATATTTATTAAATAATACACAGTACAGTGTGGACTGAGTAAGGGGTCCGTGGTTTTCACCCAACTGGCAAAGGGGTCCATGGAACAAAAAAAGGTTAAGAAGCCCTGCCCTAGAAGGTTTTCTCAGCAACTCCAGTTAAATGTATTTGACCAGCTGCATTCATCTTAAGGCAAAGCAGGCTGATCCAATCCTTGCAAAAATCCATAGGCCAATCTCATTTTGACATTGGGAAAATCCGCTTCTTAGAATCCTTTCTATTCCAAAGTGAATTTGATATGCTTTCCTTTCATCGACCGCTGGGAGTTATTCTAAGGGGGTGGTCTCCCAGTTCCTTTTGTTAGTTCTGGAGTTTAAAATAAGCTCCATGTTGTTATGGAGGAGAGGAAGGTACATGAAAAGCTTAACGGGTTTCATTTCATGTTCCAGAATTCAAATATTTCAAAATCAATTATTCAGCTTTTTGCTGGAGTCTTCAAAACACGTCCTCTAAGTCATAACAGAGGCCCCGCAGGGCAGGGGGCTTGGAATTCCGCTTTGCTGTCATTCCGGAGGCCGCTTGCATGGTACGGTGCCGTATCTGCTGGGAGTGGCAGTCAGCATCCTCTCGGCTCCCTTTTCCTCTCAGCCCCACTGCCTGAGCACGGGGAGTAGCTTCACCTCCACAGCCCCGTCGCAAGCTCTTCCCACGCTGGGACCCACAGATGGGAACGGCCATGAGAGCTAGTGGGTCTGGGCGCCTGAGCTGTGCCGGGCACTGCTCTGAGTAGTTCCGTGTTTTCTCTCCTTTAATCAGCAGAACACCGTCAGGGGATGGATATTATGATCATCCCCGTCTTTCCAGATGAGGAGGCTGTTGGAGATTGAATCACATTCCCCACGGAAGACACGCTCAAGTCTTAATCCCATTCCTGTGGGTGTGAACCCACCTGCAAATAGGACCTCTGAAAATGTTCTTATTGGCGAAGGCATGGGCTCATTTGGGAATAGGATCTTCGAAGACCCTACTCAGATGGCGCCGATCCATATGGCTGGGATCCTTACCAGCAGAGAAAATTCAGACACAGTCAGAAGAAGCCAGAGAACGAGGCATAGGTGCGAGGCGAGGAACCGCAAGCGGGCTGCAGGAGGGAGCGTGGCCTGTCCAGACCTGGATGCTGGGCGTCCAGCCTCCAAAACCACGAGCCAACAAACCCACGTTGTTTAAGCCAGCCAGTTGGCGGCATTTGCGTGGCAGCCCTGGCCGCCGAAGACCCAAGCTGAGGCCAGAGGTGCTGGGCTTCTAGCTCTACACTTTAAGAAACAAGTGACAAGCATGCGTCGTGCGCCCACTCTCAGCTTTGCAGCGTGCTGGTGGAGAGGAAACGACGCGGCTCTGAGGCAGGCTGCCCTGGGCGCCAATCCCCGGCCTTGGCAGGAATGTAGCCGGGGAATTTATTAGCTCTCCCCATTCAATCGTGCCCATTCATGGAGAGCCTGCTCTGCCTTGAGAGCTGGTCTTGAGGTTTGGGATGCGTACATGAATGAGACAAAGGTCACTCGTGGCCCTTGAGCAGTTTACATTCTTGAGGGGTGGCACAGACAATACACAATAAACATGATAAAGAAATACAGGTCCTGGGCGGTATTCAAAGGCAACGAGTGCTCCAGACAGGGCCGGCTTCCTGGCCCACGGCCCGCACAGTGGTTCAGGGCCGGCACTTGGTTGGATGCTTTATTGTCACCATCTTGAAGGTCTTACTGTTTGAACAATGTGCCCCACATCGGGCCCCACCAATTATGTAGCTAGTCCTGAGGGAAATGAGAGCAAATAAGGGGGCCTGGGAGGGTGGGGGAGGGGGTGGGGGTGCTGGCAACCTGCAGTATCGACCAGTGGATACGGGGGAAGGAATATGTAGTGCAAAGGCCCTGAGGCAGGGATGTGCCTGGCCTATCTGAGGAAGAGCAGAGTGAGTGAGGGAAGGATGACAGCAGAGGAGGTCAGGGGAGCGGATGTAGATCAGTGGTTGAGTGCCTGCTTCCCATGCACAAGGTCCTGGGTTCTAACCCTGGTGCCTGCTTAAAAAAAAAAAAACAGAGGAGGTGGGAGCAGTGACTTTTATGGGTAACCCCACTGAGAAGCAGCTGCTATTCTTTCCATTTTTATTGATGAGGAAACGGGCTCAGGTTAAGAAATGCGGCCTGGAGCAGCCGGGTTGTGCACTCAGGAGGATGGGGGTGGCTCTCTGGTCAATTTTTTCATTCACAAATGGGGTACTAAGTCCCAGAGAGGAGAAAGGTCTTTCCCCAAAGTTGGCCCTCTGGACCTGTGGGTGCCCTTTGGACCTGCTGGACGCCCACACCCAACTCCACCTCCCTGCAGCAATGCATGGTGGGATAGGAAAAAGCTCCCGAGTTCTAAGAGGCCCTGAAGCAATGGAAGTGTCATGGGTGGGGCTGGAGGACCACATTTTCCTCCAACTCCTGTCAAGAAAAAGGACGCAGTTCAGACCGATAGAGCAGGAGCGTGGTTAGAAGGGCGACACAGATTGGGTTCTGCCAGGGGCGGACCTTGAGAGCAGGACTTGAGTGCAGATGGTATTTGGGAGGTGGTCTTGGGAAGCTGGGTGGGGTTGGGGAGAGTGAGATGGGGCCAGTAGAGAGTGAGTGAACTAGGGGTTACCACCCAGGGACCCTCTGAGGGACAGGGTAGAACCCGCCTTGGAATTGTTCTACCCAGGCCAGGGAATTGGGATATTTACCCTCCAACCTCTGACGCTCGTTGGGGGTGGTAAATTCCTGCCGCTCTGGCTGCGTTGCCATAGAGAGGCCAGTCCTCAGGGTGTCCCAGAGACCTCAGGCAGAGAGGAGGAGCGCGGCGGGAGTGGGCGTGGGAAGCTGGCAGCCTGGGAGAAGGGACCGCAGGTGAGCTCCGAGGGTCCCCGGGTGGCACCCGGGCATCGGCGGTCAAACAGCTTGTGCAAGTGCGCGCACCTGGCATGGTCCTTCACATGCGAGGACGCGCCTGCCCGTCGGTGCTAAGCGGACACCGCGGGGTGGAAGACGAGCCGCACGGCGGGCACGATTCCATCAGACAGACCGGCGCTTGCTGGTGACAGTGGCCCTGGAAGCCTATTCCAGAGCGCTGATTAAGTAATCCGTCACGTAGCCTAGCCCATCAGGACACCCTGGATGCCTTCCCTGTGTCAGGCCTGGTTCTGAGCAGAGCGTGAGCGAAATGAAGAGTCGCTAAGACAGAGGCCTCTGCCCACCCCGGGGCGTGAGGGCAGGGGACCTGGGGAAGGTTTCGGAGAAGAAAATCCGCTTTGAATCCTGAAGAACGGGTTGAAGGTCATGAAGGAAGAGAAGCCGAGGAAAGCGTGCTCCGGGCGAAGGGACAGCGCGTGCAGGGGCATAAAGATAAAACGCCCCCGCCGTGCGGTCTCTACCATGCTGCGCCAGAGCGAAGTTAAGGCTATTTATTTCTGCCTCCTGGTCGGGAGCGCCACTTGGGCTAGGGCCAGGGCTGCTTCATCTCAGTCCTCAGCCCTGACACAGGACCGGGCACACGATAACAACGCATTGGGCCCATCGGGCTCCTGCTCTTGGAGATAAGTCCGGGAGCCATCCTCTGGAAGAACACATTTCCCCGGCTGCCAGTCCCTCTCTCAGGCCGTGGATGCGCGTGGCCTTCGAATGCCCTAGTCGTCTGGGGAGGCAGTCATGGGTGCTTACTGTGGCCTTGGGGATCCGTGTGTGACTCAGTCTCCCTGTGCTGGCTTCCTCGTCGTACATGCGGGTGAAGGTGTCGGAGCTTGTCCCACAGAGCTGACGTAGGAATTTTACATGGGCAAGGTGCTTGGCACAGCCCCTGGTATGTAGTTAGCTCTCAATACCTTCTTTTCACCCTGTAAACCGGTAAGCAAAATAAACTGGTCTAGAGAGAGAAAGAGAATATGAAGTCGGCCTGCCAAAAGACGCAGAGATGCAATCCAGGGGTGCTTGGTTTTCTGTGTGTCTTGGACCCTTTGACACCGTGGGGAGGCCTAGGGACCCTTCTCAGGAAAAGATTTTCTTACTGCATGAAATAAAATGCAGAGGACTACTAAAGAAAGCAATTATACAGAAATACCATTATTAAAATATTAAAAAACAAATTTGTGGAGCAGTAATATATGTGTGGCTTTATTAATATGTTAGAAGACATCATCTTTATAACATTAAATGAATTTAACTTTTTAGTACTTGGCTTTTTACTTCTACACATTTACCATGATGAGACCTATTAACAGGTATTTTACTTTAGCAGTACAGGAAAAAATTCACTTGATATCCTATAAACTGAATTGGAAGTGTTTAGAAAGTATTTAAAAATCAAGAGATAGACTTCAGTGTTGTCAAACTCTCTTGTGCATTCAAACCAGGCCCAAACACCTTGCATGGTGCCTCTCCATTTGAGTTATTGGCTAGGCTGGTCACTGACCCCTAAAACAATAAAAGTGTCTGCTACATCTCTGGATATGCTCCCAAAGTGGGTGGAGAGTACGTTGCAGTTTCAGACTCCTGCAGCAGCCAGCAATGGCTGGATATGGCCAGATGTACAGTGGACACTGCCTCCAGACTAGCTCTGTTTCGTAATGCTGAAGGCACTATGCACCGGGCTGGTGAAACGCTAGAGTTTTAACTTCCTAGCTTTTCTCTAGGATCAACAGTGCTGCAGCATGCAGGCTGTGTGAAGGGCATACCCAGTGGAGCAACGAGTACCAGAGTCCTGTGAGTAGAACCTAACAAACACAATTAGCATTATGGCCTGCTCCCATGGAGAGATAACATGTATGGTATTGCAAACCCAGAGCTTAGATCTATTAATTGCACCTCAAAGAGGAACTTGTGTCTTGATTAGTATTAAGTACTGTACCTAATATTCCTGATGATTATGATGATATCTTTTCTATTCT